>CAEFZY010066758.1:0-90936 GCA_903066815.1 Brachyrhaphis roseni
ATCTATCTATCTATCTATCTATCTATCTATCTATCTATCTATCTATCTATCTATCTATCTATCTATCTATCTATCCCTAGTAAAGTAAAGTTGTGGTGTTTCCACATTATTTGATGATTTCAAAGTAAAACACATCAGAGGAAGTGAAATAACAAAAGGACAGACAAATGGACCAGTCAACACCTTCTCCAGTTTGACAGCGGTCGCTGTCAGAGGAATCAGGCCAACAATTGCAGTTGTTTCATGTGTGTACCTGTTGACCCCACCCACCCCCTGTCCCTCTCATCCCTTCATCCTCTGCATGTCCGCTCCGTGACCAGAGGACGGGAGTGGGCAACAATGCTGCCAGCTGCGGCCTCACGCTGTGAGCAAAAGCCATTCATTTAAAAGGAGTTTTTGTTCAGCTTAAGAAGTGAAGTGGGAAGTTATTTCTTTGAAGAATACCCCCCCCCCCCCACGCCCCCACGCCCTCCCTCCTCCCCTTCTGGAGATTTCCTGATCAAAAAGCACAAGTTCTGTAATTTGCTGAAACTCCCGGTGATGTTCTCTGGGAGAACCGGAGCAATGAGAGGATACAGAAACACAGAGGGATCTGGCAGGGGGAGGTGGGGGGACGGGAGGGATCTGGGTGGGAGGACTGGTGGGGGGGGATCTGGGTCACTGGTCATCCTGGAAAAACAGAATGCCAGTTCACTGTAGTGTTTTCCTGCATGGGGGCCATACATCTCCTCCTGCACTCAGCTTATGGTGCTTGCCATGTTTATTGCACAGCACTGTAAAGATTACGTAAATGTATTTCCCTTTGAGGAAGCATAATCTCACTTGAAAATGTATTTTCCCAAAATCTAGAAAAATACATTTACTTTGGGTCCATTTTTAAGAAGTAATTCTTTCTTAAATAAAATCCTGTTTTCTACACTGACTGATTAGCTTAGCTTCTATTTGGGCTCCAAAAGGAAGCGAGTGCGCCATCGTTAAAAAACAACAACAACAAAAAAACAACCTGAATCCACAATTCTGGCACAAGCTTTCACTCACTCACCCATTCATTCAAGTTAGTGTCTGACCTCATTAATAATGCCAGTCCACAAATCCCACACACACTCCAGAACATAGCTGCAAAGGGTGGACCCAACACATTTTGTTTTAGAATCAATGATCTAAAAAGGGTGACATCTATTTCTGTTCAGTCCCAATTGTTTTATGAACATATATTGCTGCGGTTAAAGCTGCAAGCCTCTACCACCTCTACACATGCTGAGATGGAAATTTGAGCCAATTGTTCTTTGCAGAATATTACAAACTCAGTCAGATTATATGGAGAGGGTGTTGGAATAGCAAGTCTTATCACAGATTCTGTGACATTTCAGCCTCGACTTTGACTAGGCCACCATGACACATGAATCGGCCGAAGTCCAGTTCATGTAAAGCATCCAGTCACTTTGTAACACTGCAGTCAAAAATTAAGAGCAATACTTTAGATTATTTGGCCTGACGTAAGAGAAAACAATGTGGGGTCAATTTTAACCAGGTTATGTATTATTTATAAATGTCATAGTTTCAAGATAAAAATGTATTCAGCAAGCTAAATATAGCAGACTCCAAGCTAAATATTTAGACAACAAGCTAAATATTTAGCCTCATACTAAATATTTAGCGTATTATTTAGCAAGATAAATGTTTAGCTTCAAATGAAAATCTAGCTCCAAACCAAATATTTAGTTAGCAAGAAAATAGAGTTTGCTAACTAAATTTTCAGTTTGGAGCAAATATTTAGATCGTAAACTAAATATTTGGCTTGCTACATCTCATCTCAAAAATGTGACATTTATAGATGAATGAACAACATGGTGAAAATGAAGGCTAAATGATCCAAATTACTGCTGTTAATTTTTGACTGTGTAACTTTATAAAAAGCAGCTCATAATCCCATTTCATCTGCGCTTGTGTGTTCAGGGACGGTTTCCTGTTGAAAGGTGAACTTCCGCCCCGGTCTCATTCTTCCGCAGGCTGGTGATCCTGGTGTTCAAGGTTAGCTCTCCTGCAGGTGTAGTTCATTTCATGAAAAGGAGAAATTTTCATCTTGGTCCAGTCTGAGCTGAATATCTCCTACCATGTCTTGAGGTCCCCTAAATGACCTGTTCGCAAACTACAAACAGGACTTTCTTTCAACATTGTCTTTCTTCTTGTAGCTCAGCTACAAATCGGATTTGTTGTTAGTTATCTCAGTTTTCTATGTCACATTAAATGAGACGAATCTACTGACATTATTAAGAAGAAAATGTTGCATTGACTATTTTCTTTCTTCGCTATTGTTTTCCATTCCGTATAATCCCAATGAAACACATTTATCTTGTTGTTGTGATCAATGATTTTGTGCAGCAAACACATCGACGTCTCCTGATGGAGCAGCTTGCCGACAAGCAGGGCGCTCTCTTTTTGTGGCTTCCGGAGAAGGCCTGAGAGAAACAGAAAGTTTTCAGCATGGGAACGAAATAAGTCAGTCTGCTCATCTGCTGTGATGCAACTCGGATGTGATTTAAAGGTTGGGAAACAGAGATGAAGCAGAGTGTTCTGGATCGGTATGCATGCTTGGCTGCCTCTGTGCTGAGGCAAAGTGGGGGGAGGAAAAGCCGTGACGGCAGGAGCGGCCTGGAAATGAGGAAAGTGAGACGTGGCTCAGCAGAACCGGAGAACAAACATCTCTCAAATGATTGTTCCCCAGAAATCTGGGAGGAAGGAGGACAGAAAGAGCAGAAGGTTCCTCTGCGCAAACATCAGCTTAGATTTATTTAAAATCGAGCTGCAGCTCAAGGTTTGCTAAACTCCAAACTGCTTTCTAATCTTTCCCATAAAGCTGACTTTGACGGGAAGCACGGCCTCCTGTTTCATCCAATCACTTCAGCTCAAGTGACGGCGCTTCAGTGTTTACAGCAGACGGGGAAAGGAAACCAGGTCGATACCTAAGAGAAGAGCAAAAGTTTAATCATTTAAACATGTTTACTATAATAAAACACAGGAAGTCGCATAAGCAGCACTGGGAGATTAACATGAGTATAAAAAGATTTGTCTCCCTGGCGTAGATGTGTTTATTTCCGTCAGAAGAAAGAACTCTCTTTTTCCACTAAAATGACTTGGTACTCATTCTGCCAAGATGGGAATAAAATCTGAAATAAAATTAGGAACGGTCTGTTTCAGAGAGTTTCTGAAGCTGGCAGGCGTGTTTTCCCATCACATTAAGCCGTGAGGAACATGTCTTTAGAAGCAATCCTTTGGAGACCTATAGCACCCCTTATTGGTACCTCTGACTGAGAGTTAAACACCTTGAAAAATAAATTCTGCTTTTATTGCAAGAACATAATCTCTCAAGGACAAATTTTCTTGAAAAATCCCAGCTTTAATTGAACTAAATGAAGTCAATAAGCAAACATTTACACATCAATAAATAATTGTTTCGAAGCACAGAAGGAAAACCTCAGACGCCTCCTGTTACACAGTGGGAGCATTAACAGTGAGGGGTATTTAACCATTCCAGTCGCACGATCCGTCTGAGCTGACCACGAAAGAAAGGCACCACCGAAGCTCAAGTTACACCTGAACTGTGACCCCTGACCCCGCAGGAGCTGAAAAGGAGGTTTCATGGATGCAGAGCAGGACCAGTTGGTCAAACGTCATCATCAAGGACAATCATCATCAAATATACAGTCTTAGCCTGATCTCTGGTTTCTGGCTGTAATAAATGAAGCTGCTTTGACTCTAGATCGTTCCGAAACTCGGATGATATGAGTTACAACAACAATTAATTACCCTTTGGGAAAAATAAAGTAGTTTTGAATTGAATTGTGCTGTGGGTCTGTGGGAGGTTTTCTGCTGCCGTTTGAAGCTTCCTGCACATCTCTATCAAGCGTGCCTGCTACTACGGAGGGCAGAGTTGGACTTGCAGGTCAGCGTTCTTACAACATGTGTTTGTAGCTGTTTTCTCTGACAGGGAACTAATGGCTGAAACACGCTGCACATGGAAAGTTTGGCAAAGACAAAAACCTGCCACCAGCATTGGCTAATTAACTCCTTACACTCCACGGTGAGTAATGCCCTCTTTAAACATGAGACAGCGGTGTGTGTTGAACAGCTTCACACAGGACTTCACTCTGTGTGTGTGAGATCAGACAGGTAAAAGCCACGAGGCTGAGCTGTGTGTCGATAGTTATCAGTGTGCAGCATCGGTCCGAGGCCAGAGAGAAGCACACTGCAGCATTGTTGCCGTCCGGGGGAGGAACGGCGCGGCTGAAAGGACCCTAATCTGCTGTGTGCAGATCTGAAGGGGTTGGGGGGGGAATGATGACGGTCTTCATAGGAATGAGACGAAGCTTTGAGCCTGACGGTGGATTGTTTGGTTCTCCTGACCCATATGAAGATCTTATTTCGCTGCTCTTGGGAAGCAGAGCGCTGCTGCACTTGTATGGAAATGCTGTCGATGTTTGTTCAAGTGGTGAAAGAAGATTAAAGGAAATAAAAACTGGGTTTTAGCCCACAGAAGAAGGGAAAGAAAAAAAACAAAAAAAAAAACTAATGCACTGCAGCACTAAAATCAGATCCAATAGGATCAATAAAAATCAGGCTTTCCAAAAAAAGAAAAGCTAAATTTGATTGGAGGAATGTGAAAGATTCTGGGTTTAAAGTATTTATCAATATATAAAAATTTAATAAGCTCATAAGAAGAAATTTACTTCACTGCAAAAACATAAAATTTCAGAGCATTTTTTTCTGGTTTTTAGTGCAAATATCTGGTTACACTTAAGAAAAGATAAAACTGACTTACAAGTAACTCTTTAGCAAGAAATAGGAGCTTTTTTAAGTACATAATTTCTTAATATAAATTAATATCTGTTCTATTAGCAGATAATTTTACTCTTAAGGAAACATTTTTCTCATAATATTAGTGATATAATCTGCCAATGGAACTAGTAATTTTCCATCAATATTAAGGAAATATTGGTGTAAAACAAGTTCCTACATGTTGTTGAAAAGTTACTTTATATACCTTATTTAGTTCTGGCTTATTTCACTACAGATTAGAACAAAAAATACTTGGTAAGATTTTGAGCTTTTGCCATGCTGCTTTCCAAATTTGGCTTAATTATATTGTAATCCAAATGGATCTGAATACACACGTCATAGTGCAGCATCCTCCATTCATTTTCAGCCTAGGATGTTTTTGAATTTGGAAACCACATGTTAACAAGCAAACCTTTCAAGTATGACATATATGTGCATAAATATATCACAATATGGTGAGATCAACGCCTGTTTTACTTAGAACCACTTCAACATAGGAAAGACAAGATAATAGCTCCAATTTTTAGGTTTCAAAAATTCCCATTCAACCAGTGAAAAACTAAAATATTTTAATATTTTAGCGTGTGTGATGAACACCTCAACAACGATAAAATAATTTCAGTCATATTTGCTAAATCAAATGTCCTAATATTTACCTCCATGTGTAGAAAAAAGGCCCGAGATCAGTCATTCAGGGTTATGCCTATGTTACAACTGGGGCCATGCTGCCCTCTGGTGGTCAATATGTAAATGTGCATGTAGACCACCATAAACCTTGTTAAAAATCAGTCCGTGTAAGTTGTTCATGTGCTTGTCAAAGCATGTTTTTTTTTTTTGTTGTTTTTTGTTTGCTTTTTATTACTTTTACTCTGAAGGAATTTTAATCTAAGGATGTACATTATGGATATGTTAACAGTTGACAGTCTTACAGGAAAACTTTTAAGTGGAACAATCCTCGGCTGGATGTCCCAGTTTCTCCTTGTGTTTAATACATCAAAGCGATAAAATTCTGATTATTCTCCTGTGTAGAAATTCTGATTTTAGTTTCCAAAGAGCCTTTAGTTTCAATCTTTCACATCTTGAAGAACAGCATTAACAGCAGAGGGTTGTTTATACTCATCTGTTTCTGTATTCTCATCTATTATGGGAGCTGAATGCATGCAACATGACTTTTAGTATATTTCTAATAAAAAGTATCAACTGAATGTTAAAATGTGCATTAAGGTTTAAATACAAAAGTCTAATTGTATGAAGGTCTACAGGATTCTGTTTTAATGTTGAGGTTCTGTTGCTCAGCAGACCTGAAGTCGTCGCTGTTACTGAACAGAACCTCCCAGTGTTGCGCTGAAGGTCAGCAGGGTGAAGGTAGGGCGCTCTATTTTCCCCTCACTTACAAGAAAGGCAAATTTAGCCGTTTGGAAATATTCCCAGCAGAGAAAGGAGCTAACTGACCTGTTAAATCTACGCCTGGAAAACTAGAAACAGCCTGTAAAGCTGCTGGCTGCAGACAGCCTGACTAATTAACCTTCTAAAATCAACTTGCAGTAAGTTTTTTTAAATATTTTTTTTCATTTTTTTTCTTTCCTTTATTTAACCAGGTAAACCCCGTTGAGATCTGGATCTCATTTTCAAGACGGACCTGGGCAGAAATCTGCAATACACAGCAACCTGGTTACAGAATAAAAAATATATATATATAAAAAACAATAATTAAATAAATAAATTATTAAAACATAAAATAAAAAAAAATAAATAAATAATTATTTTATATATTCAGAATCAATATACACCCCCCTTGCCCAGAAAAGCTACAGGCAACATTAAAAACTTTATAACTAATATTAGGTTATTTAAAATAAATTAATTTGAATAAAACGTGACTGAAAAAAATAAAATGTAAGATTAAATTTAAATGTTATTAAATAAACTGGATTTCGTTTAGCTGCGACATGTGGAACATTTCTGACTGGAGATACTGAGCAAAATCTGCTCAACATTTTCAGTTTGTTTCTTACATTTTCTCTCATACTGAGCTCACCATTTTTAATAGAACAAAAATAAATAAATTCTTCGCAAAATGTTTTTTTTTGTTTCTTTTAATTTTATTGAACACAAACATTTCTGACAGAATGCAAAGCCAAAGTGTGTTTTCCTTCATTCCTCAGTTAGTATTCTGTATTTACACCAGGGAATAGTGAACAGACAGACACTCAGACGGAGGAGAAGCACAATGAGCTGCTGCTTACAGAGAGAAAGACTGGAGGACAGAAAGTTCTGGATCAATGACAGTGACCAGCTGCTGGCAGTGGAGGCTCCTCTGAGCATGATGGATGTTACAAATCCCTTTGTTGTAACGTGAGCACAGGACCTTGGAAGGAAGTTTTCATCTTTTTTATTCCCCGATGAAGAAAAGAAAGGCAAAGCGGGTTTTTACAGAACAGAACCAAATCCTTCTGTTGGTTCTGGCTAATGAAGAATTAACAAAAAAATAATAAAAAAATCACATAAGCCAGCAAAACTGATCAATACAGAGAAACAAACAAACAAAAAAGTAAAGAAAACAAGACAAAATGTCATTTTTCACACATTTCCAGGCAAAAGTAAGTCAGCTAACTTTTGTTTTAGAAGAGACCAGAACAAGTTCCACAACATTTGAAAAGCATAAAAACGTGAAGAAAATAAATTTTAAAAAAGAAAAAATGAATAAAAAAAAATATTATTCATGCTGTTTCTGACAAATCTGATCATTTCTGGAAACATAATTTATATGTTCTTAGCTCGTCCACACTGTTTTCACGTGAGGCTAGATTTGAGCGTTAAAACGTTAAATATTTCCTTTTGACTCGTTGCATTGGCTTGTGTCCGTGTAGTTTTGGTCATGGCTAACCTTTCTTAAACGAGACTGCGGCCAAGTTAATGTTAGGTTCTCAGCAATAACCTGTCCTTTGAAATATTTATTATAAAGGAATGAAAGGATAAAACATCCAAAAGGAACCGGAATAATCCAGCCTTACAGAAGATGTGAGCGGGTTTGAAGAAGCTTCATTTACAGCTGAATGGAGCAGCGACAGAAAAGAAACTGACAGGAGGAAGTTAGACGGGAAACTTTGTAAAACAGGAACCAAGAGGAAGGGAATGCATGGCGTCGTTTTTCAGTCTAAAGGCACTCAGCCGGACGCCTCTAAGCTGCTGACGGCGGGTCCGGCGCTCGCTACCGGCTACATCACAATCAAACTAGACACTCTAGGCTCGTGTGTTTGCTGTTCACACTGAACCAGCTCCAAGTCTACGGTGGAAGCAACACTGTACAGAAAAAGACCTGACTTCTGCTCTGCTTTTTAATGTTTCACCTGCAGAATTTTAGAAAAAGAGATGTTCTATTATCAAGAGACCAGGCTCATTTTTATCAAGATGATTTTCCCACCTTAGGGAGAACCTTCTGTTTTCAATCAGTTTAAGCCAAACCTGAATATCCTAACCTTGGTGGTTTGCCATCAGAATCTTTAGGACTTTTTGGAAACAATTTTTAAAGAAAGATTTTTGCCGTTTAAAACTTCTGCAATCACGCCTGACTTCATGGTTATGTTCAACAATTGATCTTTTTTACAACAGAACCTTATATTTCTTAGTCTCCATAGAGATGGGCCTCTGTGACTCTTCATATTCAACTAATGCATTATGTTCCTCACAGTCTGATCAGCTTAACAGTGTACAGAGTCAGTAAATAAATTAGGTACATTTATTTTATTATCATTTTAAGAGTTGCCAACACTTTTGTTTAAAAAAATTTGCTGTTTTTCATCACTGATTAAATTTCCTGAAATTTCAGGTTGGATAAATGAATTTTGAGACTTTCTACCAGGAGAGCCAATAAGTTTGGAAGGCGCTGCCGTTAAAATAATTTCAAATAAAAAATATTTAAAACTTCACACATTTCATAAAACTGCTAGAAGGAGAAACTAAAGGTGAAACAGATTTTTATTTTTTATTGTTTTGCAGTTGTACGGGCTGATCTTTAAAACGACTCAATAGAAAGGCCAATAAATGACAGAAGACGTTGATGGATCAGAGACAAAAGTAAACTACAGAACATATTTTATTGGACTTTTTTACTGCTGCACAATAATTTATTGCCTAACCAAATTCAGACAAGCCCCTTCAGATTTGATGCCACACAATGAAAATAGAAGCTGCAAATGTCCAAAGTTCCAGTCGAATTTGGTTACTATGTTAACAATAAATATGATAAAAGAAAAACAAAAAAATCTCTGGCTATGAAGGAGCCAAATACAAAGACATAACACACTTGGATCTATATTTCTAAAATGAGTCATAAGAACAACTACATCTCAGTTCACACTAACTTGATGTTTCTGTAACCTCTAAAGTCACTATAAAGTCCAAACCTGTTGCCTAACCTACGTGTCCAAACCACTTTAAGGAAACCTCAGGAAAAGTGTGACACACATGTGAGAGAGAAGAAAAAAATGTGAATTTTCAGAACGCAAAACACAAAAGTTTCGTAGCACACATATAGGTGTGGAATTCAGAGTCCTGCCACATCAGTTACTGTTTGGTGATATTTAACCATCTAATTTTACTGTATTTGAAATTTTTATAAAGAATCAGCCGACCATCTGATAGTGAAACCTCAGTTCTTCATGAGAGCCCACAATCAATTTGGCTGGATTAAGGATAGGTGGGCCACATTGCCGGTTTCATTTTAGATTTTGTGAATATAATGTTTTTGTGCACCTGCAGAAAATATTTATATTTGTGAATCGGTTTTGTGCAGATGCTTCACAAATTGTTTCAGAAACACAAAGCAGAAATCTTTGTTACAAATGGAAAGTTCCAAATAAAAAGAAAAATCAACCTGAATAATGACTGTGGGTTGATTTTAGAGTTCCCAGTAAATAAGGGCTCAAATATGGGTTTAGCTCCTCTTTAAAAAGCAAAATCAGGACTAAACAGGACAGTTTTCGTTCAAAATGTTTTTGAGCCCTACAATTTATTACAGAATATTGCACTGTAAAAATTTTACAAATGTAAATGTTTTCAAAGCATGGGTAATTTCTAATTATGCACAAATTTGTCACTTTATTTTAACAGGGTTACAAAGCTTAATTCATGAGTAGAACACGTTTGACCTAGTTTGTCCCTTTAAATGTATTCTAAGACAAGATGGAGAACTGCAAACAGTATAATGAGGTTACAGGTAAATCTACTCACATAAGTAAATAACTTAACTGGTAGATTTTAAGTGAGGTTCCCATCATTTACATCCTGCAGTGCAGGTTTTCATTGGTCCAGTTCATTTATATTCATCCAAGGCCCATTATATTTGGCTACACAAAATTTAGTTAAGGTTAATGTAGCATGAGGAATTTTAAGGAGGGTTTTAAATGAGGGATATAAAGATAAAGATAAAACCTAAAAAACATTTTATCTTCTAACTATTTGATTTATTAAAAAAAATAAAACATGTAATCAGCTTTTGAAGAGCAAATGCAAGACACTGGCTGTTTGTCAGAAACCAGGAAAGGACAGAAGATGAACCAAAAAAAACAAAACTGAGGATTAGAAACTCAAAAATCCAATATTTTTTCAATCAATTAATGTCCCACATGTTGTGCTAAGAGCAACACTCTTCAGTGTGGAAGTTGAGACTGAGTGATGTATACTAAAGTCTATTGAGTAGTCTTTTGAAAATAAGTTAAGTGTTTGAAGGAGACATTGAGGTGTAAGAAACTCATTTCTACAGATATTTTGGCTACTACTTTTAAAGAGAGGGATAGAAATTTCTTCTGAAAGAAGGAAAGCTAAAGATTTTACAGAAAAGTTACTTTGTCTAATCCTGTCAAGCATTCAATCTCTGCCACAAAGCACACTGAATTTAGGAATGTAAACTTTTTGGGCTCAGATCGAAGGTAAGAGTCTCTAGAGAATAGGAATCTTTATACTGTGGTATAAAGC
The DNA here is from genome assembly GCA_903066815.1 of Brachyrhaphis roseni. Lineage (NCBI taxonomy): Eukaryota > Metazoa > Chordata > Actinopteri > Cyprinodontiformes > Poeciliidae > Brachyrhaphis > Brachyrhaphis roseni. The sequence continues at coordinate 10,813 of CAEFZY010066758.1, forward strand.
TATTGATGCTAACAGCGCTAATTGCTAAAGTTGGATAATGTTTGTTTGTGAAGCCCTGTTTCACCGCGTGGTGAGATGTTGCCTTTGCTCCAAATACAATTGATTAATGATGTCTTAAAAAGCTAAAGAATAATAATAATAATAAAAAAAACATTTTGAATGCACTTATTTATAGTCACTGAAGAGAAATCGTAATTGGCTTACTAAAATTACTATTCACCAAACTGTGATCGGTGCATGTATCCTGCAAACAGACTTTTAAGGAGGTAAAAAAACAAGACATTAACTTTTACGTCAATATTTCTCACAATCATTTTTCCATTTTTTTGAGAGTGAAGATGAAATGAAGGAAAACGTAGGATTAAGAAGCAGAAAAGAACAAAACCCGACCACACACGAATTTACAGAAATACAGCGACTTCGCAACAAACCCACATGCTTTAATAAGACATTGAGCAACAGCTAAATAGGCAGTGAGAACAGCATTTAAACAAAAAACATACAGACAAAGGAAAAAGAAGACCCATAATCCATTATTACAATAATGAGCGTACTGCATAAAGAGTAGTAGAGTCGGTCTTACGTTTGTGTGCATCTTAAAGGCAGTAAATCCGTGAAGTAAAGCTACAGTTCATCCAAGTTTATCTACAGAAAATATTACAGGATGCTGATCTGCTTATTACGTACAAATGACGTATGAATATCTATTGTTTTACAGTGACTAATTTAGGTGGATGTGTAGGGAACTAAAGGGTTGCATGAGGTTTATCACTCCTGGTCATATTCCCGCAGAAACACAAATTTCTTTGTAGTTTATCTTCTGCGTTGCTGCTCTTTTTTTGTTTGTTTTTTGTTTCTAATGCAGTGGGGTGGTGTGTGTGAAATTGTTTTGAAGTTTCAGTGACTGTGACCACCCCAGCTTTTAACCTGTAAAGCCCACACCCCAAACTCTCCCCGCCCAACCTGCACCCCTCCCTCCCGCTCCTCCCGGCTGGAGGACATTACGCTTTACTTTCGTTGCCGTTCGCCTGCGGTGCCTCGTTGGGGACCGTCTTCACCTCGGCCGTGGCTTTCTTCACCTCCGGCTCGGTTTTGGCGCTGTCGCTCTTCGCGGTCTTCCCGCTACGGGCGAAAGAGGGAAAAGGAGATTCCGTTAGAATCGACGAGGCTCTCTATTCACAGCTAAACTTGTCTGCCTTTTGTCTGATTCCTCAAAGGGAGGAAAGAGGTGAAAACATGCAGGATGCTTTGAGGGAATCTGTTGTTCTCGCTCCTGGAACTGAATGCATTTCACACTTAATGGGATTGAGCTCGCTATCCTAGCCAGGCATCAAGCAGGAGCACATGGATGTCACAGCCACTTCCCAGGAACAATGAATGCTGATGTGGAATGACACAGGGCCGGTACAGTAGACACAGCGCTGGAGGGAGGGAAGGACCGAGGCGCGGCCTACAACAGCGACTACAATACACCAGAGGATTACATGCCATCTGGACTCAGCTGAGCTCAGACACAATGGGAACAGACTTTGAAGCCACACATTACATTTTTTTTTCTCCCCAGTCTAAAAATGTTTTTTTCTTCCTCTGCTGTCCTGCCTGCCGCCTCTCAAACAACTGCTCTGATCCTCACGCTTTTCTATCCTGTCCACCGATGAAAAAAAAAAAACAACAACCCTCATAAAATTCATGTTCAGTTTCGTTCTGCCTTGCAGAAATACTAAACACATTTTGTCAAACTTTAGTGCACTCTGCTGGGATTTTATGTGAGTGAAAGAAAAAGGACTTATGCTTTTCTCACTTCTTTTATTTTTTTTATTTTTTACAAATAAAAATCCGAAATGCACGATGTAAATGTGCAAACAGAACCTTTAGTCAGTACTTTGTAGAACCGGAAGCAGATCTGACTGCGGTTGCAGCTGCAGGATGTTTCTACCAGCTCTCCACGTCTAGAAATCAAAGTTTGAAATGTTTTTTGTGAAACAGCTCAGGCTCAGTCAGACTGGATGGAGAGTTTCTACTGTCAAACATTTTCCATTGGACTTAAGCCTGGACTTTGACTGGGCCATTCTAGCCTGTGACAAAGCGACACATTTCAGCAGAACAGTGGATGATTTCATGCGGTTTTTAAACACATTTCAACATCATTTTTAAAGAACTGAAATATTATGTATAAACCAAAGAATCACTAGTTAACATTTAAAATGCTTCAGAGTTGAAAGCAACACCAAACTATGTCTCATATAGAAACCAGCAAACAATAAATCTATGTGCACACTTCCATAATGATCATGACTTTTGTTCACTTTTATTTATGACATCTGTCTTTAAACTACATGACTGCCACTCTATTTGACCCTGTTCCCTGATTCTCCGTCTTCTGAAGAAACTTGTTTTTTTCGCCCAGCATCTTACTTGTGCATATCAAAGGTAAATGTGATGAATAAAAATACAGATCACACTTTCCAGGTTTGTATTTGCAAAACAATTAACAACTCTGTTTCCCTCACTTTTAGCAAAGCTGCAGCATTTGCTACGGCCGGACTGCGGAGTCCCAATGCATTAAACAGGACATTTATAGGAGAGCCTCATAAAAACATTTAAGACAAATGTTCAGCATCAGAAGTGCTTAAAAGACAAAAGAAGGCTTTTATTTTATTTTGATAAGAGATTATATTTAAACTGGAATCTTGGTTCAGTCCTTGACTGGATGTTGATGTGCCTAAAACCTTTGCATTTTCCTTGTAACTTTTAAATGTACAATTTAAATTGATATGTCACTTTTTACAGTCTAGCTTTTAGCATTTGTACGGTCTGCAGATTTCTACCATCTGCAAACAGAGAGGTTGGAGCTGATGGAGTCTACGGCAGTGAAAACGGCTGCTCTGATGGAGGACGGCACAGCGGGAGCGCTCTGCTTCAGGCCCGTCTGAGCCGTGAAGGAAAATCCCTCCAATGACAAGTAGGCTTTCATCACAGTGATTTGGAGCTGACAAGCTCCCTGCATCCAAGTAGCTCTAAACGCTTCGCTCTTCATCACTGACATCCTTCCCTGAGCGGGCGAGTGAGCAAATTAAGAGCTGGAGGAAGAGGAGAAGGACGAGTGTCTCTCAGGAATTCATCTCCTGCTACAGTCTTCTCCTCGACTTCACAGGCTGTCAGGAATCAGCAGCGTCTGCAAACTACGAAGCAGAATTCAGAAAAATCAGCTCCAACAATCCAGCTGCTGTCCAGAGAGCTGATATATCAGGGAGAAGTGTGTGGGCCCCAGCCAAAACACACACACACACACCCACACACAGAGACCAAAAACATCTGCTGTGAGATCACATTTGATCAAACTGCGATCACTGTTTTCTGTAAGGCAATGGAATTTTTGTGATTTATTGCCAGAAAAAGATTTTGCTACCAAAGCTGCTTACTTTGGCAAAAAATATTATCAAACAGAATTTACATACAGCTTTGTTCATAAATTTAATTAAAGGTTTTATTTTATTGTTATTTGTTTTATTTTATCTTACAATTGAATTTTTTAAAAATTTTCTTTCATTTTTTTTCATTTATAATTTGCTTACATTTTATTAAAATTTTTGGTTTAACTTTCTGTACTTATTTCCATATTAATGATTTAACTTATATTTTCATCACTTAAAAATGACTGTTTTATTTTAATTTATTGCCTTTCACTATGTTTATTATGAATGCCTAATAGGGAAGGCATGAGCCAACAATATAAAAATATTTTACTGTTTACCATTATTTAATTTCATTTGTTTCGCTCTATTTTTTATTCAGATTGCTATATTTTACACTTCACTGCAGTTTCACTTCACTCGTTGATTTTATTTCAACATAATTTTGTGTTTTCTATTCATTGTAATTCTATTAACTTTAATATTTCAATTTCATTTTATCATGTTTTTTGTTGCTCTATTTCACATTACATGTATCAAGAGGCTATGAATTTTACATTGTTTTCTATTCTCTTTTTCTTATGAGAAACATAAAAAAATTAAACTGGGATTTAAATAATTATTTTCCGAAAGCTGTCAAATGTAGAGATTTGTTTCAGTAATTTATTTTCATCTTTTGATGAAATATTCTTTTGTTAATCTTGTCATCTTTTATTTTTTTTTATCACACCTATTAAATCTTCTCCCACATTGAACTACATGTCAGCCATAATGTGGAGGCCTGCGGCGCTGAGCGCTAACGAGCTGAACGGTGGGAAGATGCTCGTTTCTGTGAGGTTAATAAGCAAACAGGTGCAGGTGGAGGCAGCGGGTGGAGGGTGGAGGCATGCGGTGACTGATGGTGAACATCTGGCAACGTTAAAGGAACTTCCACCCTTAAATGGTCCAAAAACTGACCTGACATCAACAGGTGCTGATGTCCAGACTTATTGTTTTTAGATTTCCCACAATGCATTGTTTTCTCACACAGATATAGACGTCAGTCTTCAAAAAAAAAAAAAGCCACAGTGAATGCTATAAAATTTATGAGTATTTACTGTGTAACCAATTCCTCCTAACTTTTGAAATGTGGGACGTGTCTGCAGTTGCAGCTGTGCTCCTTCTTCCACATGATCAATTCAGGTAAAACAGCTCCTGCTGCCTCTGGATCTCTGCCCACAGCTGATGCTTATTGGATCCTGGTACCGAGCCAACGGCCAAACATATTTCAGGGTGAGATGGAGGCAATCAATATCTTCCACAGGTCAGCAGTTTTAACAGGGACTGATGAAATGTGATCTTCATTTCAAACTTTCTTCACACTTGGCCCTCAAACTTGGCTGTATGGGGTCTGTAAGAGCAAGTTTTGTTTTAATGAGATAATTGATTGGTTGTATTTGGCTCCAGACTTTAGCCTCTTAAAATCAAATCTCTGCCAATGAAAAACTGTTTAAATGCATTAAATCACAGCTCAGCAATGTACAGAAGCTTACTGAATTAAATGTCAGTGAGTTTCAGGGACATGGCAACACAAAGGTGAATCTCTACAATGTTTCACGACCATTCATGGCATTTCTGTAGAAATGTGAACTTTGGATGCTGACATTACTGTAAGAGATTGTGTCTCTTTTGTGTTGAAAGTCTGAATGTTTAAAAGGGATGTTTTCATGTGCAGTCCCATCTCAACCTTACTGTACATAAACATAAACATGCAGTGAATAAATTGATTTTCAATCAGTTTTTTGTACCAAAGAGTTAAGAATGATCACTGAGGCTCTTTAAATGTATAAACATTTGAAATTTTAAATTGACATTTGCCACTGTATACAAAATAGTTCAGCAAATATGGCAGTAAGCATATTGTGAGGGAACGCAAAAGAAAATTTTTCCCTATTCAAAATTTACTGCATTAATTAATTATTTGAAATGAACCTTTAAAGCAGGCAATATAAGCCATAAGAATTAATAGGAAATTCAACATTATGTGTTCAGTTAATCAGTTTCACATTTTGAATGAATGAAATAAAAAAGCTTTTGGATGTTGTTGTAATGGACTGAGATGCAGCAGTACCTCTGTTCTGAGCAGAACCATGCATGTGGGAAGAACCGTTTAAGGGTGAAGTTCTCCTAAAAAATGGCAGCCTTCATGAAATGACCAGAACAAAAGGGAGCAATAAAGGAAACGGAGATGTTCATACTCATTTTGGGTTGATGTGGTGGAGTCTGAGCATGGGGCACAGCGGGCATCGTTGCTTTGGCCGTCTACTTGTAAGTCCTTACTGTGGGTGCTGCTGGGGGCTTTCACTGACTCACACGGGTTCTGAGGCCTGTCGCCATTAGCGGACGGTGGGCTATCTGGCTCTAATACAGGAGGGCTGGAGCCAGGGGCAACTTTTGGAATGTCGCTGAGGTCAACCAGAGGCCCGACGCTGCATTTGGAGTCTGCTTTAGGTGAATTGGAAAGGGCTGCAGCGGTGTTTTTAGGAGAGGAGTTAGTCTGTGGCGTGCTAAAGCTCTCTGTAACCGAGTTAGCAGCAGCCGGGGGGAGTCGGTTTACCGCCGTGTTCAGGGAGTCGGCAGCGGCAGGTCTGTTTGGCAGGAAGTAGCAGGGAGGAAGGGGAGAGAGGTGAAAGAGGGGGGTGGACACAGGAGAGGAAGCATAGAGCCAAAAAAATATGAAACAAAAAAGGGTAGAGTGAGAGTGCAAGTCAGGGTAACAACAAGGTTTTAAGTGCTTCTGTGCTTCAGTGGAAAAAGTAAAAATCTATACAGTCAAAATGTTAGCAACAAAATATTGGAGGGTAAAACAGAAAATAATCAAAAGAATGGACAAGCAGTTTTCCCAGGATGAAGGAGTTGGTCTACAGCTCCTGCTCTGAGCTTTTACAGAAACTAAAGGGATTCTGTTTGGTACAGAAACAACATGAAGCCACATAAATCCAACGTTAGCTGGACCTTAAACCTAAAGAGCTGAAATGATTCTGGTCTCAGCAAGTCACCGATCATTTTGTCCACTCTGTTTGTTAAAACTCCACACCAACATGGTTTTGAAATATTAGGCAGCAAAGAATTTGTTAAAAATGTTCCTTCAAACAGCTTCACAGTCTATACTACACAACGAGCATGAAAGCAGCTAAAAGAAATGCAGCTTCTCAGCCTCAAAGCTGATCAACTGAAGTATTAATACCCATTAAACTTTTAGGCAGTTTTTCTTAATATTAAAACCTCAGATTTAAATGTATTTCATTAGGATTTAATGTGACAGAGCAACACAAACTGCAACATGATTATAAAATGGGAAGAAAAACAAGAGGTTGCCTGATGACTGCTAATGATTACCCGTGTGTGTAATCTAACCTCAGTACAGAGAAAATGTGCCTGAATTTGTTTTCACACCTCACTTTTCATTTTTGTATTTGTAGAAAATATTTTGAATCATGTGTAAGTGTATTCCTAGTTGTGTAGCGCTTTGTGTTGTTCTTTCACAGGAAATTTCAATGAAATACACTTATGCTTGTGGTTGTAATGCGACAAAATATGGGAAAGTTCAAGGGGTATGAATTACTTCTGCAAGCCACTGTGTATTCATGAGTTAGAATGGCCTAGTCAAAGCTCAGACTTTAATCCAATTAAACATTTGGTGTAGACGTGTTGCTCTCCATTCAGTCTAAATGACGTCAAGCAATTTTGCACAGAATCAGGAGTTTCAGTGTATAGATGAGCGAAGCTGGAAGAAACCTCAACAAAGCTGCTGTTAAAGGTCGACACAAACAAAACTATGAATTATTTCTCTTCAACTTCATAGCTACGAAATGTTAGTTTATCACATCAATTCTGATATCGTACACTAAAACTTGAGGATGTATTGTGACAAAATGTGAAAAGGTTCAATGGGTATAAATACTTCCATAAAGCGCTGTTTTTATATTTGGGTCCAGTCTTATTTTATTTGAAAATCCTACATATTTAAGCCATCCATCCACCAATTAAGAGTGAAGACTCGGTTTTGGTTTGCATTCTTAAAGAGCCAATTAAAGCGCTCGGTTCTCACTCTGGTTCTGTCAGCGGGGTGGTCTCATTGGGCTCAGTGGGACCCCCTCCTTCTTGGTTCGGGGTGTTTTCTTCCTCTGTTCTCACTTCCACAATCGGCTCCTTAGACTCGTCCTTCCTGTCGTCAGAAAGAAAGGAAAGAGCAAACGGATGCATAAATTCAGGCGTGAGGAGGTTTCAGTCAGGCAGCCCTGTAATAAGGCCCGGGAACACGCGGTCACCTCACACAAACGATCAGCAGCAGAGTAAAACAAATGAGCTCAAAGATTCAGACACACGTAGACGGTCTGTTCGGCTGTCAACCGCGCTGTCTCGTTCACTCAAGCCAATATTTGATCATCCTCCGCCTCCACCAACCTGCGTGCTCTGATTGCAGGTTTTTTTTCTCGCCCCGGAGGGCTTCGCCGCCGCCGCCGCCACACTTGGCTCTCTGATTGTGCTCGGCTTTAAAAGCGTTTGCTGGCAGGGAACGACATGTTTGAGATCTAAAGGTGCAAAACATCTCTGCAGATCTCGCCGCTGCGACTCGGTTCACAGCATGGCACAGGCTCTGAAGAAGTGTTTTGTGAAGGCTTTGGTTGAAATATTTATTTGTTGTGTGCTCAGCCTCCATAAGGAGAAGCTGCCGAACATATTGAGGTGAATTCCTGATCAAAGTACAGCGTTCTTTTCAGGAAGGTTGCATTAATAATTACATTGCTCCAAGCACTCGAGCAATGTCAGTAATTCCTAATCATTGAACATAATTGCATTTCGCATTCATTGTTCGAGAAACAGCATCCTCCACTATTACTGGTAAAATGATTAGGCTGTGAGAAAAGCCTTAAAGTAAATGTGTCTTTTAGTTTAGCAGAGTAATCTCACTCATTTTAGAAAAATGAATCCTTTTTCTTTTCAATAAAAGGTATTTTTAATAAATTACTGCTGCCACAAAAAATGTTTTTACCACCAACACTTCTTATTTTTACTCTAAAACCGTAACTATTTTTTTTTTTTTGCCATTTTTACTTTCTTCAAATTTGCTGAACTAGTGATTGTACTCATGTTAAGCAGAGTGGAGGATCTGTGATGTTGTGGGCCTGTTACAGTGCACGGCATTATGAACATTAGGACAAGTTTTAATAAAAGTCTGATATCTTCTACATCAGAAAACTGAGAGTCTGCTTTGATTGGGTCTTTCAGCGGGATCATGGTCATCTGGCAAAATCAACTCCACCTTCCTCCAAGGCCCAGGGAGGAGGAGGCTAACTACCATTAAACAGCTGCATCTTCACCAAGTCACCATGACATTTGGTGCATCTTTACCAGAATTTACAGAGCATGTCAGATTATAATTTTTCTTAAATAAATCCAGAAGCAGTCAGCAAATCACAATGCGTGCGCTTACGAGAACGCTGCCTTTCCCTCCTCGATGTCCTTGCTCTTGGCGCCCGGGCCGGCTTTCCCGCAAACATTGACGGCGATGCACATGAGGAGGCCGCACTTGTTGAGGAAATAGCAGGTGACGTCCACAGCAACCAGCAGCAGCAAGAAGACAACGATGAGGATGCCCACGATGGCGCCGGTGCCGAGTCCCGAGCCGCCGTCTGCAGTGTCTGAAGAGGAAGAGAGAGGCAAAGGGGGGATACGCAAACCACACAAGACAGAAGAGAAAGAGGGGTTTCAACATGGAGGAGAGGAGAGGGGGGCAGCCAGGAAATTAGACAGAGGACAGACATGATGAGAGGCGATGAGGTATACGGTGAGTCTCAATGAAGATGCGATGCAATCAGTTGAAGGAATCACCAAGTACATTTTTTAAAAAAAAACCAAAAAACCTTCCACTCCATCTTTCAGAGGAAAATGTTGTACTTTCTGCTCTACCAAATTCATTTTTAGGCTTTTAAAACATGAAACTGTGAAAGGTGAATCCACGAATAACCTTTAGTTGTTCTGCAACAGTTTTCTTGCTCTTTGCTCTGGGGGTTTGAACAATATTTGGGAGAAGAAACTGAACGATTTTGGGGGAAAAAAATCTGTGGGAGAACATGATGTTGCTGACACTTTTCATACAATGTCTTCACTCTATACCAAAAGCCTTACTGGCTTTAGTTTCCAGGTCTTTTTGGAGGAAGTCCTGCATGGTTTCCAGAAAATGTTAAGAAACGAAGTCTGGATTGAATCCAGCATCGTTCTTCTCTCCCACGTGTCCGAAGCAACCTAAACCACAGCGGACTGTTCAAGGTGTTGACATGTTGTGCAAAAAATAATTCATCGTCTCCTGGGATTTTTGTGATGTTCCACTTAAATGGCACGGGAAGAGAAAGAGGGGTTTCAACATGGAGGAGAGGAGATACTGACTCACACAGCAGCATTAGTAAAACACTCCAAGATTGATTTTTGTTTTCTGTCCAGAGTTTCATCTGCAGTGCCTTACTTTAGCTTCTTAGTTTCCACACTATATGTAGTGGTTAGTATTAGAAAAGACACTTGCAAACCCTGTCTTCAGATGGACTTTGAGTGACAAAAGGATCTGATTTAAGGTTTAAACTGTAGAAATAAAACTGAGATTAGCACCCAACATTACAAATAACTGATAAAAGACCAGTCTAATAAGAAAAGGCAAACGAACAGTTTTTTTTACACTCTGTGCAAAAATTTACTTTTTTAATTATACTGAATGAACTCCAAATCTTCAGTCCATCGTGTTGACACAGATGTAATCTGCTTATAAGTGACACAGAAGCTTTATTATCATTGTAAATCTGGAAACCTACACCAGAACACTTATGGCAAACTATGTATACTAACTATGTAAACTATATACAAAAGTACAGGACCTTGGGGCACTAAAACAGTTTATTTTATTTTAATGTAGTGCCATATTGGGACTTGATATCTACAGATCTATCAGAGACTTTGTTTCTGACCAGGTTCGGAGTCAGAGTGGGCCCCATCTCTGGCGCTCCACTGGGTTGTGTATTTAGTCCCCTACTGTTCACTCTGTACACCTGTGCCTCTGCCAGCAAACCCACAACAATGACGTTTAATTAGAGACCACTGTGACTGAGCTCATCTTTGGTGGGGATGACATGCAGGGAGGAGGTGACCAGGCAGGTGGCTTGTTGTGCTGATAAAGAGGCGATCCCTGACGTCTGTTAAGAGTTGCTGTCTTCGGCTCGCAGACACACTGCGTCTGCAAAAGTCCAATGACTCTTGTACCTCCATTGGAAGATTTATCTCATCTTCACTGAACTTTAACTGTTTCCTTTTGAACAATGTTACACAAGCAACACTGTTACCTAAGTATACCGTGTTCCAAATTATTATGCAAATTGGATTTAAGTGTCACAACAATAAAAATTTTTGTTGTGCTATTAAATTTATAGATGGTATTGTGTGTCAGGGCTCTTTGAATCACTATAATTAATTTCAGAGAGCTGGTTGATCAGTTTGTCTGGTAGATTATCAATTAAAGGAAATCTACTTAAGAAGGATGTTCCTCATTATTAAGCAGGCCACAGGTTTAAAGCAATATGGGAAAGAGAAAGGATATCTGCTGATGAAAATCATCAGATAGTGTAGTGCCATATGACAAGGTAAGAAAACATTAGATATTTAACAAAAACTGAAGCGTTATTGTACTGTGAAGAAATTTGTGGCTGATTCAGAACAAAGATGGGTTTGTACAGATAAAGATATAATGAGGAAGGTTTCTGTTAGACAAAATCATTGGATTAAGAGAGCAGCTGTCAAAATGCCCTTACAAAACAGCAAACAGTTATTAGATGCTGCTGGTTCCTCTGGAACCTCAAGGTGGAGGATCCTCCAGAGGCTTGCGGTGCATGAACTTACTATTGGGCCCCCAACCAGAGCTCACAAGCAGAAACTGTCCCAGTGGACCCAGCCGTACATGAAGATTAATTTTCAAACAGACTAGTTCACTGATGACTGCTGTGCAACTCTGGATGGTCCAGATGGACACAGCAGTGGATTGGTGGTGGATGGCCACCATGTCCCAACATGGCTGTGACATCAGCAAGGAGGTGGTGGAGTCATGCTTTGGGCCAAAATCATGGGGAGAGAGAGAGAGAGAAAGAGAGAGCTGGTCGGCCCCTTCAGAATCCCTGAAGGTGTGAAAATGACCTCAGCAAAGTATATGGTCTTGCTGACTGATCACTTTCTTTCATGGTTCAAAAAGAAGAGCCGTAGCTTCTGTAGCAAAATCATCTTCATGCATGACAATGAATGCTGCAAGGAATACCATTGTGTCATTGGCTGCTATGGGCATAAAAGAGGAGAAACCCATGGTGTGGTCACCGTCCTCCTCTGACCTCAACCCTATTGAGAACCTTTGGAGTTTCCTCAAGCAGAAGATCTGAATCCAGTTCATATCAAAACAGCAGCTCTGGGAAGGTATTCTGACATCCTGCAAAGAAATTCAACCAGAAACTATCCACAAACTCACAAGTTCAATGGATGCAAGAATTGTGCAGGTGATATCAAAGAAGGGGTTCTATGTTAACATGTAACTCAGTCTGTTAAGATGTTTTTGATTGAAATAGTTTTTGATTTTAGTACATGTGATCACTTAATGCTGCACATTCAAAGAACGCAGTTCATTATAATCCATAAAATGTTTAGAAAATCTGCTGTGCATAACTTGGAACAGTACATATTGAGTTTTTTTATTTTTGAAAACAAAATACTGTTCTCATGGAGAGCTTTGTTCAGTAAAATTTGATTTATACTGTAATAGTTCATGACTTGAAAATTATACTGACCAGCATTTGCACTGACCATTTAAGAAAATCTGAGAAAATATCACTTGCATAATAATTTGGAACACAGTGTAAATATTCCAGTGTATTCCCCAGAGGTAATGCACTGCAAAAAAAAAAAAAAGAAAAAAGAAAAACTAAACACAGGGATAAATTCAGAGACCGATTGGGGCTCAGATGCAGTAAAGGCTGTTTCCTCGAAGGATTGTGGTCTGCTCAGGATCAAAAGCTCACAAAAGCTCATCAAGCTGTCTGGAGAGAACGGGAGCTCCATTCTGCTTACTAAATCACCTTTAAGTTCATATCAGACATTTGTACTGTTATACTCAGTGGTCCAAAACAGCAGTGCTGAGCTGCAGTACAAATCTTTGTATCATCAAAGGCTAAAACCTGCATAACAAAATATTAGTTTAAAATAACCTTGCTTGCAGTTTTCTGTCCTCACAAACAAATGTTCTGCAAGGTGGCATATGGTAAATGTATTGTTTGCATTCATTTTAATGCAGCAATGATAAACAAGTAAACAGCTTGATAAACACTATTATGTAACACCTAAAGCAATACTTTTGCTTTAATTGGTTAGTTACTTCAGTAAATGTGCTGAAGTCAGCATATGGCAGCCTCTCTGTCAGTGCTGTTGCAGCAGTTGTTGCATATACAGTCAGAAGTATGCATCCATAGATGATGATAAAGGCTTTGGAGCTCTTCTGGGAGCTTCATTGTGGACATGTACACTGGTTCTCCAGCAATTTCCAGAACACGACCACCTTAAATACAGAATTTTCAAGTTGTACCATCATTCCAACCTAGAGAAAGGTTTATTAAACACATTCAAGCCCATTCTGAGTATTTTTAAACTATTATCTGAAAGTGGAACAGTGCAGAAATCCTGGCTAAAGAACTTTTGGAGCAATAAAAGAAAAACAAAAGACATTTTCCAAATAAAGATCATGTGCTCATGTGAAAGCGGCCTCTTTTTATTTGCTAACTAGACGGAATAAAATACCATCATTTGTTAACCAAATTTAATTTGTGGAAAACAACTGTTGAAGAACACTCAAAATTACACCACGATTTCATTTTAGCATAATTTCTCTCAAGGTATTTCCTATTGATTTAAATTGCCTATAAAGTAGCAAGAATGTCCAAGGACTCGTGTTGAAATCAGCATTTATGCACGGCTAATGTCTTTTCATTACTCAATCTTGTAATGTTTCCAGAATGAGATCATAATCACTACACGGAGTACTAGATATGTAAATCTTTCAGCATTGCTGTACAGAGTTATAGCAAAGCTAAACATGACTTTCATCCTGCAGTGCAGAATGATATTTTTTCTAGGTGGACTGTGTGACGCCTGGGTCCTCACGCCATGGTCCTTTGTTCAATTCCTGACCTGGAGATCTTTGCTGCACATCCCCCGCCCTCTCCTCTCTCCATCTGGTGGAAGATAACGGCCAGTAGTGCAAGAAAAGTCTAGCATCCCAAGGCTAACTCTAATTTAAATTCTCTAACTGTGACTTTCCCCTCCTGACTGATTGGAACATCAGAAGTGTGTCTCTGCTGCGTGTTCTTACAGGTGCCAACACGCCGTTACAGACAACCTGTGTTTCTCCTCTGCTCATTGATTCATTTGCATTTTAACAGGAGCAATAAATCACGCCGCACGGTTTAGGGTTGGGGGTTTAAATGCTCACATCTGTGTGTGGGGACTCGGGAGAAACACTTCTGTTTGCAGGTGCCGGACTGAGCCGCCTCCCCAGGAATCTGTTGGTGACACGCTGAATGTGATAAATCTCAGTTCTAAAACTGAAAATCCCACACATGTCTGAGAGATCAATAAGGCCTGTCCAGCAATAACGATCACGGTTATTAACACAACTTACACCGGTGATTCATTAACATTGTATAGTCCCATGAGTTACACCACCTGATGCACATTGTGGTTATCTGTGTTGGTGTGAAACAGAGCGGTGTGAGGTGAAACGTGGCCATGCATCTCACAACTCACTGCTCAGACTGGTTTCTGCAAAGACATTTCATTATAAATAAAAGCATGTCTCTGATATTTTAAAAAATAAATAAATAAAACAGATGCATTGATGGAAATCTAAAAGGCATGTTGTTGGAAATTTCATAAAAAACATATATTTTTTTTTGCATATTTCCTGTCTTTCCTTGATTGTCTTTTTTGGAGACATTCATAACCGTAATGTCTCCAAGAAAGACAAGGATTACAACAACTCTATTACACTACAGGTACAGCTTAGTCAATTAGAAGGTCATTAGAGAAGTTATTCTTGAAAATCTATTTCAGTAGATTCTGTATATTTTAAGATATATTTGTTCAGTTTTAACAAAAATCCAAAATTCTGATTCTAAGAAGTTTTTAGAGTAAGACGTAAGGCCAAATTAAAAATGAATGTTCAATACAAAAATGTTAATTTACCAACACAGCAGAGGAAAAGACTGCTGACTGTTCACAGCATGCCGTTTATAATAAGCATGCTAATGGAAAGTTTCATGCAACAAATGCTGCACTTCTTGTCTTGAATCAGTGAACCATAAAAATCTGTTTGCTTCTAAACTAAGGAGAACAGAAACTGAAAGGTCCAAAGTTATCATTCAGAGGAGAGCTTTCCCTTTATGGAGATGATTTTATCTTCCAGGAGGACATTGTACTGGGCCACACTGCCAAAAGTGACAACACCAGTGTTAGTCACCATGGAAACACCTGCCAACTGGCCTGACCAGAACCCCAGAGAGCCTCCATGGAGCACGGTCCAGAGGAAGAGGAGAGACATCATAACCAGCAATGCAGATGAGACGAAGGCCGCGATCAACCTGGACTTTTTTAATATCTCAGCAGAACCAGAGCTGAACTCCTCCGTGCCATGGTGCATTGATGCAGTAATTCATGCAAAAAGAGCCTAGACCAGGAACTGACTGGAGGTACTGTACAGTACAGAGCTTTGCTGTTATTAAAGCCACATTTCTGCATTAGAATTGATTTTTATTGCTTTGATATGATATTTTTTTACCATTACAGAAACATGGATTTTTATTCTTATGTCTGTGTCTTCTCTGTTTCTCCCTGTGAAGCTGATTTTTTTTTTGTTTTTTTTGAAAGAAAAAAAAAAAAAGATCTACATCACAGTATGGCCACTGTGTGGCGCTGCACCACCATTAAAACGCCATTAGGCTCTGGCCTGCATTCACAGCAATGCTTACAGCTGGCTTGGTTGTCTGACTGATGAACATATCTGGAAACTCCTCATGGATCGGCAGCCTGAGTGGCTTTAAGCTTTAAACAAATGGACGCTGAAACAAGAGGTGTGCTTTGATGTCAGAATCATATTTCTCTCTTTATTTTTTTAGCTTTAGCAAGCAGAATGAATTTAAGGATATCGATTAAAACAAAGTTCCAGCCGAAACAGACAGTGGAATATTTTTGGCATTCAGAGTAACTCCAACTTATTGTACATTCAGGTGTACACCTACCGCTTATTAATCCTGAGCCTTAATCAGTAGCGACATCTAATTAATGACATCCAGCAAACACAACCTGGGGAATCATGTCAGGCTGCACAAAGTTGATCTCAAATTTCTCAGCAGCAGCAGCAGCTGTTCCTGCAGACTGCATGCAAACAGCGACTGCGTGCAGTTTGTTTTAGGTAACAGAAATATTGCAGAAGTTTGTGAGACGAAGAGCCTGATTAAATTCGCTCCGAGCTGATCAGCGCTGCCATTTCTCAACAGACTGATGATCAACAGGTGGAAGAAGAGAGGAACTCTGGGGGTCCTAACGTCTCATTTTCCTGCCGACACGATTTAGTTGAGATTAAACGGAAGCGCAGTCGTCCCAGGCATGTCTCATTATGACCGAATGAAGCAAAATCTGATGTGCAGTTAGGTCCATAACTATTCATACCCCTTTACAGATTGGGTTTTGAAGTAATAACCAATTGTAAGTAAGAACTGATTTGAATTGGATGGGGAATCTGTGATGGTAGGTAAAGATTAGGGTGATTTCACAGAGGTCTTCCAACTTGAAACAACTATAGCGGATCATCAAAGAGAAATCGGCCAAATTTCAGCTGAGAAATGAAACTGTTTTCCCCCATGTCAATAGTTGAATCATGTATATCCGGATAGGGAGTATGATTAATATATCTGTTTCAGGCTAAAAGTTGTTGTAATAACATCCTCAGGCATTTAAACTCTATGATTTAGAGGTTGCAGATTTATTAAATATTTCCTCCAAATGTTGGAATTTATTGATATTAGAAGTTTTTCTTCTTAAAATATCCCTTAAAGAAGCCCTGTTAATGCCACAGCGTTTTTAACTGCTGCCAGTTTAATGCCCAAAAGCAGCTTTTATTTTGACATCTTCCATGTTTTATAGTGAATTTTATTACATCTTGGTGCATTAACCATAAATCCCAGCAGTTCAAATGCCTTTCATCCTTTTAACGGAATGATCTGATGCCGGCGGTTTTTGTATGAATCAATTTGAGCTACAGCTGAATGCATGAGCCGTTTTACATAAATAACACTCTTTACAGGAGGAACAAAATCCTTACACTTATTTCAGAGTTGGTTGAGCTTTGGCACCAGGACACTGAATCTGATGGTTGAGCTGATGGCTTTACATGCTCAGTGACATTAAATATTCCATAAAAGCTAATAAGTGAACCTCTGAAATTTGCCTATTTTGAACAAATGGAGAACCACTGACAGGCAGCTGGAACCTGCTGCTTCTCCAAGCATTACTGTAGATTTCGTTGCATTATTTTAGCCCCAGACTGAAGCAGGACGACACCCACAGAAAGCCTTTAGAAATGATTCATTCTGCTTCTGCAACGTATTATTACCAGAACATTTTAGCTCACCTGGAAGCATCATAATGAAACAGGAGAAGCTTTAAAAAAGCATCATGATTGACCTTTAAAGAAAACTCAGAAAATTATTCATTATCAACCATAATGCAGCCTGTACAATATGTTCTACTTGAGACAGACAAAAATGTCCATAACTGTGGGATTACTAAAGGCAAATCAATGCAACATGTTAAGCACAACTTCATGGGATTCTAGTATTCATACATCTGATGTATTATGATTCTGCTGCTCTTTAGCAGCTGCTGGAGCTGCGTATAAACCAGATCTATACTGTGCGGAGAGCGTTGAGCGACCTTGGACCTGAGAGCTTTTATAAACTCAGAGTCTGGTTAGAACCATTAAAGAAGAGCTTTTAACGCATCCTTCACTTACTTCCATGAAACATTACATTCGTACAGGTACCTGAAAAGTGACGACTTTTACGTTTAACAGACTCCAGAGGTCAAGAGGGACGCATCACATCGAACCTGCTGGTTTTCACCTTTTTCTCATCTACAAATGTCTTTAAATCTAATTCGTGTTCATTGTGATGGACCAACACAGTGTAGACTAGTTGTGAAGCGGAAGGAAAGGGAAACATGCAGTGTTCAGCTGCAGTGTTTGATACGAGTCATGTGGGCAGATGCCTAGGGCGACATTAGTGTGGGGTTAATCGATATAAACTTAGTCGTGTCTTGAATATGTTTTCTATTGCTTTCATGCCAGTGCTGCATGCTGATGAGTGTAATGATGGGTCACATGTTCATAAGGAATATTAGAGCAAGTGGAGATCAAATAAATTCAGAGTTTTTTGAAGATGAATGCACCTTTTCACAAGTTATGCTTAAGTCACAGCAACCATGTTGAAGAAGGTGATCTGGTCACATCAGCCCATTAACATTAAATATAATAAGGAAAAAAAAAGATAACATTAAGAAAAAAAACAGACTTCTTTAAAGTACCAAAAGCCATGTGTTGCCCAGCTGTCTGTAAATAAATTAACCTGCTTGTGTCACATTGTTTAGACAAAGACTTTGTGTCTATTCAAACTGAAACAACTTTACTATTTAAGACATTAGCTGCTCATAACACCATACAATCCTACTTCTTAAAAATCCATATTTAAACAATGTTATGTTATGACTGTACCATAAAAAAGTTAGTTAAAACCTTAATCATGCATATGTAGATGCATCTCAGTAAATTAGTTTGTCATTTAAAATGTAATTACCGTGATTACATTTTAAATTAAACGTAATTTAATTACATACACTTAGATTATAACACACTGAGGGATATTTCTATTTTTGTACATAGTGATGACTGATGAAAACCCAAAACTCAAGTTTATCAGGAAATTTAAAATTAAAATCAACTGAAATGTGCATGAATTACTGCGTCAGTGCACCGTGGCATGGAAGAGTTCAGCCTGTCAGGAAGAACAGGTTGCTTCAATCGCAGCCTTCAGCTCATCCGCATTGCTGGTTCTGGTGTCTCTTGCCTTCCTCATGATAATATTTGTTCGTCACAGGGTTAAGTCAGACCAGTTCTCTGGTCAGTGAGATCCTGGACATTAAAGCTGTTATTGGTACTCATGGCAGTGGTCACATGGAAAAAAAACAGCATCTCCAAAAAGCCTGTCATGATGTAAAAAATGTAAAGTGATCATTGCGGTTCAAATCCTGGTTATGTGAAGTGGCTGCAGTTAGCTTTCTTCCTTCCACTTAACTTTCTAATAAAGTGCTTAGATTAAACTCTTCTTTAGCAATGACCCTTTGTCTGAGGTCTTCTCCATGATTGTGTAAGCCAACATTTTTTATGAGTTCATAATACAAGCTAAAAATTTGGGGTTTCATGAGCCATAATCATCAAAAATACCAGAGGTAAAATTTTGAAATATGTCAGTGAATCTGTGTTACTTAGTTTCACTTTCTTTAGTTTAATTAGTACAGTAAATAAATTTTGTATTGATATTCTAGTTTATTTAGTGCAGATTTTAAACAGCAATGTTAAAGCTTCGACTACAAGGAGCCGCTCTGAACAGCATTCAGTTCCCTCAGGGGGTTTAGTCACTAAAGCCTCAGGAAGCCATGACTGTCTTGAAACAAAAAGAAAGAATTTATTTCAACCCTACAATGGTTACATGGAAATACACTGATATACATTTACAAAAATGTCTCAAACAATAAAATAATCTCACATTCTCAAAATCATTTTTGCGGCATTAAACGGTTGCTGCGTTCATGTTTTCAGACAGTTTCTGTGTTTTAGGTAAAAAGAGAGCATGAACTGTCAAAGTAACAGCAGATGTGTTGTGTTTTTTGAATATTTGTTTGAAAAGAGTTATGTATACTTTGTCACAAAACATGATTATCGTTTTTTTTCCCCCTCTTAACCCTCCATCCTCTCCTTACAAGGTGGTTTACATAAGTACATTTCTGTAAATGAGCATAATATGTGGAAAAATAAACTGCTGTCAGACACCAGTTACTCGACTGGAACCATTATTAAAAATCTCAGTTTATCTTTCGTTTTGTTGAACAGCAGGACAGTTGGAGCTGGACAGGACTCAGGCGCAGGATTTGCACTTGTCTCCTGTTTAACACATTCATAATGCTCGATTGGGGGGGTGGGTAGGTTGGAGAGAGGGGATTTGAAGCAGCTGCGTTGCATATTGTGGAATACTGGATCATGCCTTGTGTCAGCTTGCATGCTGTGTTCATGCCTTTATGTCATTGTGGCATTTCTGTGGAGTGAGGTCTCTGTTCAGCAGGAAACCAAGTCCTGCAGGAAAAAAAAATGTCTGCTACAACGGCTGCCTCCGGTTCAAACACTGCAGACATGTTATTTAGCAGTAGAAGGTAGTTTCTGGGTTTACCACCCCTGTTAAAATCACATTAAGGCATTATGAATGTGTTAGTGTTCAAATATGTAAAACAAAGCAACAATACTGCATTGGATCAACACACCTGCAACTGGTAACACTGACAAGCATTTAAAAAATCCCTTTCCCTAAATATACTCATATACAGAGCTGTGAAAAAAACCCGTGTGTAGACTTCCTTTGTTTGTTTATTTGTCATAGTTGAATGGTTCAGTTCAGGGAGTAAAAGTTAGATGTGCAAATATGTGTAACGAGGGACATAGTTGGATGGGATGGATGAGGGTAGGATTTATTAAACTTTGTCTTCTTCCACTCCTTTTCAAACGGCATTAGAAAATTTAGTATTTTTACATTACGATTATTGTGATGAATAATTCTTATTTCAGTATTTCTTTGACATTTTATCTGTTTGAAATAAATAAAGACATCGTTTCATTTCAAGTTTGAATGTTAAGCAATGATTTCATTTGTAAACCAACCTGGTCCTGGTTGTAAAACGGTTTTCTCCACTCTGCTTTGCAGAATTATTGTGATTGATTCACACTGGAGGGTCTTCAATGAGGAGCAGTCTGCCGTGCCATTGAATCTCATTCATATTTACCTCAGGAATTTGAAAAGGCCACTTTAAAAGTGTTTTTATCTATATTTTTTGAGCAATTCAGAGGTGTACTTTGGACCATTTGAGGTCACAAACACCAGACACACTCATACCTAAGGACCATTTGGAGACCGTGTGAGAGGATGCTGGAGTACCTGGAGGGAAAGCAAGCATGCACAGGGAGAACATGGAGATTCCATTATGAATGAACCCAGGCTGGGATTCAAACCCAGGACCTTTTAGCTGCAAGGCAGCAGTGCTACCAACTGTACCTCCATCTATAATCAGGTCTGGGTGTGACCAGCTTTCCAAATAGGTCACGCAGTTAGTTCATAATTTAACACTGAAAGAAATTACTGCAAAGTCAAAGATGTGTTTGATGATCTGAAACATTAAAGTGTGACAAATAAAGCTAAACAGGAGAAATCTGTAAGGGGCAGATCGTTTTTCACAGCGCTGCTCAACATGAAAACAGATGAAAAAGTGAACTGAACCATAAATTTCCCCCAAATCTGAAAACGATGCAAGTACTGAGCACCCTGTAATAACATGAAACCAACGGTCTTGACTCTTCATCTTTTTGTTTCCAAACTTGTGTGTGGCTGCACAAAGGTCAGAAGGCATAGAAAGCAAAGGAGCCTGAACCCAAAGATTTGAAAAGGTCCAGATTCTCCTCTTTCTCCTCGAACAAAATCAGTTTATGAGAGCCAGAGCAAAGTCAGCGCTGACAGCAGGAGAGTCGCCAGACTGCAAGACACGCACTGGCAGCCCAGGGTAGCTGGAGTTATTCGCCATCAACACACACACAGGCAATATTTACAAGGTGATAGTCATCAAGTGGCATTAAAAAAAGTACAAACAAAGAAAGAAATTTGTGTTTATGGCAATGTCATGGTCCATAGGTGCCCAGAAGATCACACATGGAGACAAGGAGAGGAGAAAAGGGAAGCAGGAGATAAAGAGGGAAAACAGGGAGAGAGAGATTGAAAAATAGGTCAGAAATTCAGAAATCCAAGTCGAAAAGGCGATTTTTAAACTGAACTGAGGAATACAAAGAAGGGAACTGTAAGTCAGAGGAATAAATAAAAAAAAAAGAAAAGAAAAGTCTTAGTATGTTAGTAGCACAGCCAATGAGTGATGTTTTATGGCAGGAATGGATGGAAGGTGATGGGATGACGACAACAAGGAAGGAATTTCAGGCAACAATCTTTATCTATGTTAGCATGTAGATAACGTATTCGCTGAGGTTAGAGATCACAGCCGCCCATAAATATCTCAGACTTCCTGCCTAGTTTAACATTTCAAGCATCAAGTATTCTTTAGTATTCACATAGGGAACTGTCTTATGTCTTCTTAATTTCTGCCTATGGGGTTACGGCCAATCAGCGGCAAGAAAAATTAAGGTTTCAATAGACATCTTTTAGTTGTCATTCAGATAAAGTATCCAGCAGAAAAGAGATGTTTTGTCATGATCTCAAGATAAAAGGAAATTGGGGCAAGTTCCTGAGATAAGTTTCTGTTTCTGATTTTATACGTTTCCTTAACTTGCAATGACACAAAATTAAACTCTTCAGGCAGACACATATCTGTTATGTCTGTTTTATTACATATTATATTCAATGCACACCTGAAAACTGCATAATTAGCAGGAGTTGGTGTAAGTGCTGATTATGTCTATGGATTAAACTAAAAATTAAACCAACAAATGGCATAACATCAAACATTCACATCAGATTGATGTTGCCTCCTGAAGCAGGAGGAATAATTAGATTTTCAGTTTTGACTATAGAAATTTATGAGTTTTATTTATTTTTTTGCTTGAATACTAATAAAAAATATTGTTTTACTCACAGTATCATATCAAAATAGTCCTCGCCTTGTACTGTCCAGAGTAACTATAAAAACCATTGCTTATGACCAGCAAGCAATTTGTAGCATTTCAAGTCAAAGGTGACTTTTTAAAGTTGAAACAATCAAAAAAACCTAACTGGTTACCTTGAAAAGGAAGCTTTGTTTGTTTATTGAGATAGCGCTATGAACGTTTTTATTTAAACAACTTTCTCTTTGGGCTTCCATGAGCTTGAGTCCAAATCTGACAAACTTTCTAAAAGCGACGAAAACGTTTGAATCAACCTAAATTATTTGATGTTCAGGAGTCACGTTTCTTAACATTTCAGAAATACAGACGGGCAAGAAACATTTTAGTATAAACTGTATTCTGATTCTGTCATGTCTCCTTTAATTACAGCAGAAATAAAAATCTATTGAATGAGAAAACAATGTAACCCTGACAACAGAGTTTATTACGAATAACTAAACAAGCAGAGAGAAGTTCAAAGAAATCTTGTTTGCACACTTCTCAAAAATGTAATTAACAAAAATGTCATTTACATCAGGCCTGTCATCAGGAAGCATTATGGGTAGAAGCATGCACAGAGAAAAGATAAAAAGTAGGGAGCTAACTGCAGCGAAACCATTTCTTCTGCCACCATCACAACAATGGAGAGGACATGCAAGAACCACACATCCAGTGCAGAAGCTTGGTATGAGGTTTGAGTCATGGATGGATGGGTGACTGACTGCATGGTTTAGATCCTCAGCAGCAGTTTTACTTTAGCTTTAACCTTAGCTGGGGAGATTTGGATGATTGTCGGTACTTGCTACAGTTATGTCTAAGTAAGTGAGAAGCACATCATATGTGCATCTTAATAAAGTAGAATGTGTTTTAAAAGTTGGCTCGTTTCAGTGATTCACTTAAAAATAATCAAAATTATTTTCACATGCTCCTGTTCTGCATTTTAATGGAAAGTTAAGTGAAAGGAAAAAAGCGGGGAGGCACCATAATTCAAGTGGGATTGAATTATGGTGCTATTTACACAGCTATTTACCAGGAAATTTCAGAGCTTCGAATCCTAATTTTATTACCATGGTATCAAATAAACAATGAGAGAAAGCAGAGTCAATGTTACAGAGAAGCTGAAGGGCACAATCAAAACAAACGTGGCTTTCCATCCATCTCAGCACAACCACAGGTCTCCTCCGTACCATGCTGCATTGATGCAGTAATTCATGCAAAAGGATCCCCGACCAAGTGCTTTGTGCAGAGCACTTGGTCAGACATGCGGACATACTTTGCAGTAAGGTTGTGGTTATCTTTTGTGGTTACTTGTGGATCGTTTTTATTAGCCTCAAGTTTTTCCTTCCGCTTAACTTTCTTTTGTTTTGCATGAATACAGCAATCTCTGTAGAGCCAGTCTCTTTAGCAATAACTTTTTGTGGCTTGCTCTCCTTCTGTAGGGCGTCAGCGACTGACTGCTGGTAAACTGTCATGATTATATAGGCCATAAGAAAATATTTGCGCATTAAAATATTTTAAAAAATATGTTGCACAAAATTTAAAATTTCTACAAAACTAAATTCTGTAAGTCGGCTATGTAGTGAAATGCTGATTTATTGATTTGCGTTTAACTTAATATGTAATCTCTCTACAGAGCAGAGAGGCATTAAAACGTAATGCTAAGATGCTAAAAAATGTTCCAGATTC
The DNA here is from genome assembly GCA_903066815.1 of Brachyrhaphis roseni. Lineage (NCBI taxonomy): Eukaryota > Metazoa > Chordata > Actinopteri > Cyprinodontiformes > Poeciliidae > Brachyrhaphis > Brachyrhaphis roseni. The sequence continues at coordinate 34,981 of CAEFZY010066758.1, forward strand.
AGAATTGCTTCAAATGAATGCAATATTTATATTTTTTGAGTTCCCACACTAGGAGCTCATGTTTAAAACAGAAAAAAAAAAAACAGTCAACAAATTATGTCTCAACTGCACATCAACACTGCATTTGGATTGGAAGCTGAAATTGATTGTTTGTTTTCGAAGCAGCAGCTGTTTTGAGTGAGTATAACCAGGAGCAGCTGCAGGGACACGCTCAATGAAATGCAGATGTTGCAGCTAAAAATATAAACCTTTGTTTTTCTTCAGCTAAAGCTGGTTCAGAGCAGTTTGTAGTGAAAAAAAAAAGTTGGGGGAAAAAAAAAACACTTCAAAAGAACAAGAATAAACTGAAACAAAACAAAAGTTAAATGGAAGTAATTAGAGGAATCAAAGAGGGGAGCGACTTGGATGAAACCCAGGCTAACTTCTGCTACGGTAGAACTAGAAGAGATCCAAACCTCCCACTGCTACATGGCAGATAATAAAACGAGGAAAATAACGTGTTTCTTCATGTGCCATGCACAGCCAGAAAATTGCCTTTTGGGTATTTTAGTTATAAATGGCAAACGTTAATTTAAACTGGAGGAGGCACCATGCAAGAAAAAAAAAAAAAAGAGGCTGTAAGGGCTGCATCCCCACCTAACTAGGCCACACAGCATGCATTCAGGTCAGCAACACATCCTGAAAGCTGTGGGAGCCACTAAACCGAGCAGCGAAAGCAAAGACAGAGGCAGCATGAGGGGACGTGAAACAGAGAGGATGCCTTTACACAGGGAGAGTAATGAGGCCAAGTCAGGGAGGTCATCGGTGAAACAGGACATCTGCTGTATTTTTCTTACTCTCTATGAAACATCATGTAAATGTTTAGCACAGTTTGTCCCGTGAGTCTGCTCACTCCTCTGATTGGCTGTTGGATGCTACAGGAATTGCCTGAATCCATTTATGCACAACAGTCTTGCAAACGTATTAACACCCCATTAAAACCATAACTTAATATTTGGTGTGATAAGAATTGCATTATGCGACAAAAATGAAGAAGGAAGACATGAAAACATAGAGAATGAAAATAGAGAGAATGGGGAAATAGAAGTGATTAATCTGTTCCACTGCTCAGGTTTAGTGTGATGGGGAGGCAGCCCAAGGTCACCAAGTTCCATTTAAACACAGCGGAGCAGAGGCTTGACCGTGACCAGGTCCGCCACGTAAAACACACTGCAGTTTTAAAACATCTGATCCATTTAATCTACAATAGGTTGTAGAAATATTCAGCCTCTTTTAACTTATACAAGCCTTTGCAGTACAACCGCAGACTGCAAGGCAGTTGAATGGGATTTTTTTTGTGAAAGCCTAGCCTATAATAGTCCACATATATGAAGTGGAGTAAATTTATATTCCTGAGTCTGTACTTTGTAGAAGCGCTTCAGCCTGGTCAGGTTTGTCTCCAACAGCGTTCCACATCTAGGAATAAATATTTTTTGTCTTTTCTTCTGTGCAAAATGGTTTAAACCCAATCCAGATTTAACTCTGGCCATTTTAAATCCTCATTATGCTTTAATCTCAACAACTCCATTGCAGCTCTCAATGTATGTTTATTTCAATTCAAAAGTACTTTATGAATCAAAAAGGTGTTGTAACTAAAACTATCCAAGTTTCTGCAGATGCTGACAGCTGTGTGGCAGAGGTCTGTGTTACAGCAGATCTGAAGAAACCTCTGACTGACTCCACTACTGTCCAGTAAAGAACATTATGATTGTCCGTTATGTTATTGTTACTAAGCATCCTTTATTTAGAACAATTATAGACAGAAGATCCAAAACAGCATCTTCTCACCACTCTTGCATAAAGGCCATGAAGGGAGGACTAACAGCTGGTATCAAAGTAAAAGGGGCTGAACACCAACGCATGCAAAAATCTTCAGATTTTTATCTCATTCTTCTTAAATGTCACATTTATGAACTACTTCATTTTGGTCTACCAAATAAAATCCCAGTGAACTGTGTTGACGATCCTAGATTATTCACGTCAGATCATGAGTGCAAGTCGGAGGTGGCCCTCTGGTCACGGCGGGAGCCCGAGATGATGTTGTGTGTGGATGTCTGAGGCGGAATGATGGAAGTGGTACCTGGGACGGTGGTGGGCTCTGAAGCTGTTCTGAAGGAAGTGATGGACGGCTCAGATCGGCCCCGCTGATTCTCCGCCACCACGAGGATCTCGTAGTCCGTGTTCCAGTCCAGGCCGTTCAGCATTACGTAATCGCTGGCAGAGGGGAGGCGCATTTCCGGTTTCCAGTCAGACATATGCTTCTGGTGGGGGGTGGGGGGCGCAGACAGGACAGGCGTCAGCACAGTGTAGCATAGGGAGGCGGTTATTTTAAAATGAATGCATACCTGCCACCAGTCCAAATAACATAAAACATGTTGAAACCAGATTTATGCATACACTACATTGAAATTAAGTAAGATCACTTTTTTGGATTTAGGTCAGTTTGGATTAACATGCACAAAGATTCCTACGCCTGTAAACAGCCTGGTAAAGTCCAGATGATATACCAGCTTATTAAGTTTCTGATAGGTTAATTCACAACTAATTGTTGTATTTTTAATCACATGTCAAACACATGCCTTCCTTGTGGCACATGATGGAAAATCCTAAGAAATGAGTGAAGATCTCAAGATATCTTGATAATATCTTGATATCTAGATGGACACTGACGCATCTGGATCATTCTAGGGTAGAAGAACATCATGTTACGTTCATCTGTCAAATACAGGGGTATTTTACTGTTTTTAGGGAGTTTTTCTGGTGTACTTCACACAGAAACTTAAATCTTGATCTTTCAAATGGACAATGAACCCAATCTGGGCAATGTCACCATGTCTTGTTGCTCTTAAGATTGCAGATTAAACTTTGCGTCAGACTTTAGAAGGTCAAGAGAAATGGGCCAAAGTAATGAGAAAATGTGTACATTTCAAAATTTGAAGAAAATATATTCTAAAATATTAATCATTTTTATTATTCTGGCATTTAACAAATATAAATCAGCTTGATTTCCTCAAGTGACCTAAAACATAAAATGTTTAATCTGATTTAGTGTTATAGAATACAGTTTTTGTTAATATCTTGCTTCAGTCGGATTCATAATTTGACCAGGACTGTTTCGAATGAGAGATCTGCATCTACTCACTTGGGGTTAAATAAAGTCTTTAATATGTTTTAGTTTTACAAACTCTGAATCGTAACCAGCAGCTAACATCCGCTGAGGTGGCCCAAACATTAGCTAAGCTCCTCTCAAAGAAAAATCCTCTCAGAAGCCAAATCTAGTGTTTCTGTATGAAAATGATTATTTTTTTAAATTACCATTTAACAGAACTCAGTTGTAAACAACCACTGGTTGGAAGCCAACTGGGGATTTAGTGTTACTGGTAATTTTCCTTTCTCCCCAGTGAAAAATGTTCATTTAAAATTGGCAGAACCCGGTCTGGGAGCATGTGCTTGTTTCAAGACGATACAAATTGTAGCCTTAAAACAATAGCTTGGATTAAAGTGAGGCTAAATGTGTTTGTGTTACTATTGGCGCTTCTCCTCATGACAGAACCCAGCTGGTATCTCCTTCCATTTGGCAGCAGAATGTCTCCAGGACTTTGTTTTTTTCCTCATGCTAATCGGTGAAGAAATGGAGAAAATGCAAAGTGGCACCCTGTTACCTCCTTGCCCGGTGTACTCACAGCCTTGTATCTGATCAGGTAGTGCTTAATGGGCGAGCCTCCGTCGTCCTGCTTGGTCCACTTGACTTTAGCAGAATTACTGCTCTTTACAGGTGTGACTTCTAGTATGGGAGAAGTTGGTTCCCCTGAACAAAATCAGAACATTATTATTAGTTACATCAATATGTTTAGCTCAGTTTGTGTTTTAGTTTACTTGCACAAACTAAGGAAAAAATCTGGATTTCATTTAAAAGGGGTTCTGTGAAGGAGTTCAGAGTAGTCAGTGATTCCCTTGCATAGTAAGATGAATTTGAATTTGCAGCATCGTCTCATACTGTAAAGATCAGAGAAATAAAACCACAATTTAGAGTACATTAATTCACTGAGAAAAATAAGCCCAGATTTATAAATAAACAAATAAATAGTCTGGTAAAAATGTAAATGAAGCAGATTTTTCAAAATGTATACTTTACGCTTCTTAAGTTGCTCAGTTTTTTTTTTTTTTTTTGTAATTTTGTTGTGATAGACAACTCTTTGATGTAGGAAAGACAATAAAACATGGCATTCGATTTCTGAGCTCCTAGCTTAAAATGGGTAAAATAAAACAGCTACTAGCTTAAGTTTGACCATGTCTACAGTCAGAGCAATTCTCTAAAAGTTTACCACCTTAAGGTGTGAGGATGCTGTATTACCTCCATTACAGCATCCTATTCAGTTGTGTTGGATGCATCAGGTTGTTTCACTTACTACTAATCACTACTTCACAGAACCCAACCGAAAATAATCCAAAGTTTCCTCCTAGGGTAAATGCTGAACTCAATTTTGGAACTGACTTCAAATACAAGCTGTTAGAATTTGATGACTGTAAAATGTATATGTAATGTTAATTATATTGTCATACAAGCTGTCCTTTGTTTATCCTGCATAATACTGTAACACTGTTGACACTAAAGGACCAAACTCAAAAAAGCCTTTTTGGGATGTTTTTATGCCCTAACAGTTATTGGTACCTTTGTAATGGCCTATAAACAGCCTACAAATAAGCATACATTTCACAGCATTTGTTGTATCTAACATTAAATGTTTATATACTGTATTTGTAAGATAAATTCAACATTTAGCATGACTGTAGGTATTCATAGCTGAATATTAATCCCAAGTTAGGAAACTATAGATATTTGAAGCTAAAGCTGTAACAATTCCCATAGAATAAATGTAACTGGATGTATTTCTAATTTATGATTTTAGGTAAATCAGAATGTCAGGAAATGGATTAGTAATCCATGACTTTTGATGCTTTGATGAAAAGAAAATGACTGAAATGAGAAGCTAATTTAGCCACTCTTCAAAGTAGGAAATGCTAAAGAACATGAATTTTAAATAAAGATGTGTTTTTCTCTTCATAATTCAGGAAAATGGCTACAAGAAAACCAACTCTGTTGTAGACGACTGGCCTGTAACGTCTTCCAGTTAAAAAGCAGCCGACTTGCCAGACATTCCACACATACCAAGGATCATGTTGGGAACGCTTTGCTGCTATTTAGAGATTGAGTGTGAATTAGGAGCTTTCATTTCAATTTAAAAGCCCTGGTTCAGGAATAGTGGCTCATTAAGATAATCCACATTCTTCAGACTTGTTTAGTTGCAGCTGAGGTTAATTAAATTCTGTATTGTAAATAAATTCAGTCTAAGGGGTAAGAGAAATATTCAGTCATTTCCACAGTTTCTGTTTTTGTGATTTTTTTTTTGTAATCAAAATCATAGATTTTGTGGTGCTATTCTAGAAATATTTGCAATTACGTTTGCATTATTTTTACTCAGTAAGCCTTTTCCAGAATCTACATATAGAAGAAAAAAGATGAGAAAAAAGCACAAGTATTTTTATTCTTTAGAGAACTTAAATAGCTGTACATCAAGTAAGGCTGAGGCAGAAGTGTAGTAGAAGTAAGAAATGCTGCCACCTGCAGGTGGGAGTTAGCAGTCATTTGTATTTTTGACCATCTTTGCTGAATATTTGCAATAAACTCAAAACGGCGCATTAGGGAGAAAAAAATGCAAGGACTTGTTGATTTTGAATGATTTTCTATGATAGTACAATTGCAAAAAAAAAAACATAAAAAAATAAAAAATAAACTGGAGGGTTTTAATATTTAGATTTGCACATCACAAACATTTTTACCTGGGGTGCCAATAATTGCTCAGGTTGCTTAGATAGTATTTAGTCAAAATAGAATTTTAAAATCTAAATCTCAGCAAAGCTGGTTTGTTTCTTGTCATTAGATGGTCGATTCAAGTCTGTTTTTGATCATAGCAAAGTGAGCTTTAAATAAGTCACATTAAAATTGGAGTCAAAAACATTTTTTTTAAAATAAATCAGTGTATCCTAGTAACCCTGTTGGAGTGGTTTCATTCCCGAAACCTCAACCACTCTTACCGCTGCACTTGTACATGAAGAGATATCATTTCTGTTCAACAAATGAGCTTGCTTTTTCCATGTGGCATTTGAAAAAAAAATAAAAAAATATAAAAATAAACCATAGCAGCTAATTTGAAGCACTTGTTGAGTCAGAAATAAACCAACATTTTAAGGCCTGAGTGAGAAATGATATAAGCGTTAGAACTGACTGCGTGTGGATTATCAGCTGAAGGACAGCATGAGGGTTTAGAAAGGCTGCTCTCTGACGGAGGTGCTGCTCTCCTCCAGGCTCCTCATTATCAGCTCCGTCCTCCTGAGTAATTTCTGCTCGGTCGCAGGATAATGAGCCTGTAGGCCTTGATTGGACATGTTATCCTATTACTTTTAATAACATTTACATAGGCTTATGGGAGAGAAGGTCAGCGCGGTTCTTGGTGCGTTTTGTCTTGAATGTTTGCTTCTTCTCATGCGGTTTTGTGATGGTTGTGGAGATTGCGACTAAAAAAACAAAAACTCATTAGCTGTGAGCTGATTGGTTATGTAAATTTCGAAAACAGATCGCACACAGCTTGAACTTTAATTTTCCGGAAAGCGGAGGGAGAGGAGAAAATATAATTCATGCATTTATTTTAAATTGCCCTAAAAAAGTTTCGCTTGCACAGATTTTTAATATTCTACAGATCAGAGCTAGCAGTTGAAGTTATTGAGATGAATATGCATGGCGACACTTTATTCTTTAGGTTAGAGTGCTGCAGACTACAATCCAGCAGGCTGGGGTGAGCATGACTGAGGCTGGAAATAAATTAGAAAGTGTTAGTAAAAGCAGCAGCAGGAGCAGTGAAGCATTCAGAGCGGTTATCCACAAGCATCAGTCTGGATTAGGAACAAACTTTCTGAAGCTATAACACTCAGAGAGAGAAAGTGAAGCGGTTAGGATGAGAGACTCACACTGCGGGCTGGAAAATGTACAGTAGGTGCCACACAAAGAGGGTGGAGCATGTGGCGTGCCCACCACCCATCACTTCTAAATAAGACATGCCTGTAGGCGGTGGGAGTCCACATGCAGACGGTGGCACCTTTCCTCACATCCCAGCAAATAATCATAGACAACAGAAGTTAGAAACATACAGAGGTAGCTCTAGGTTTTGTGTTCACACCTCTGTCTGTTGAGGAACGTAACTGAACAAAAAGCTAAATGAAGTTCAATTTGTGTTCCCACAAAGAAGACATGACACGAAGGACGCAGACACATGCAAACAGGAAGGAGGTGTAGGGAGGAGGAAAGAGAAGAAATTGAATTTGCCGGACGCGCTGCGGAGATGCACACGTGTTGCTTGGTGAGGCAGTACGTCCAATCAGTGGAGTATGAGAGTTTAAACTCGGTAAAATGAAAAGCATGGAAAATGATCCTGTGGAGGATCGTGTTCAGCGGTCAGAATGCTGCAGATGGCTACAAGTGGCACCTTGCGAGGATGCATAAGATAAATACAAATATGAGACTAATATTACTCATTAAGGCATTTTTTGCACCCAGGAATATGAAAATATAGAAAAACTAAACGAAAGACAAAGATTAGGCAAGAGTCTGTTTCCGGTATTGGGTTTTGAAAATGTACTATTTTAAAAACTGCAAACAGGTTTAAAGGGATTCTGTGAGAAAGTGTCAAAATGACCAGAGCTTCATCTGGCTGATAGAAAGTAATATAGCACTGCCCCTCCTCCACCTGTTGCTGCACACTGTTGGTCAGCTGGCTAAAACAGATCTAGTACTTCATTCATTTATTATTATAATTATTATTATTATTATTTCCCAGATACTGTAACCAGTTTCTACTTTATTCTGAACGTGGTCTGAGTCCCACATTTCAATCCTGATTTAAATCTGTTCAGATCAGAAATCCTCCAGATAATTGAGTCAGATTACACACAGGTGCATCTCAATAAACTGAAATTTAGAAGAAAAACACCAATCATATGGATTTATTACAGATTAAATAAAAATAATTCAGACATTTATTTCTGTTAATTTGTATTAAAATGGCTCCCAGCTAACGCAGTCTCCCAAATTCAGTTTCTCTAAAAATTCAAATATTACATAAAACTATTTATAAAAAAAATACTGAAATCTGGGCCTATTACAGGTTAAATCCAGTTAGTTGGGGCTCATTTTACAACCATGATGATGAATGATATGAAATATCCGTCATGTGATGATTTCATGCTTAGTACTTCTATGATAAAGTTGAATGAAAAATGACAGAACGATCTAAAGTGTTTCAATCTAATTTGAAAGGAAAATTACCTTCTGTTGATCACCGAAGACCACATCGTCAGCACCATGCAAGAGCCGCATGGCGCAGTCGCATGATGCGCACGGACATGATTGGTCAAAGAAAATACGGGAGGGCCAGAGCGGGAAGAGGGGCGGGGCGGGGAGCCACATGGAAAACATACAAAACATTTTTGAAATGATGAAAACGTGTCAACAAAAAAACAGAACAAATGAAAATGTTAGAGACAAAATAGCAAAACAAAACAAGAGGAGCAGATTAATCCCACAACTGAATCTTTTTAAAAAGGTTACTGGAGATAAGAGGCACGAGGCAACTTAAAAAAAGCTCATAAAAATCAATGTTGCCTTCAATCTACAGCAAATTAATTTAAAAAGAAAGCAAAGCAATTACGCAGCAGCCGGGTTTGGATCGGATGTGGGCATGAATAAAAGAGGAACGTCTGCAGTTTTCCATGTACCAATCATGCGAACCAAGTGTGAAACAACACATTAAGTATGAACACATGAAAACTTGACACACCATCAGACCTCAGGAACCAGAGTCCTGCAGGTCTTAGATGTTTCACTGCTTCAGCTCACCTGGTTCTGCAGGGCCCAGATCCATTACCAGGCCTCTGCAGAACCGGATGGCGTACTGAGGAGGGTCTGCAGCCAGCTGAAACATCTAAGACCTGACAGACACCAGACCTGAGGATTGGTTACCTTTGCCACATTGATGCAGGAACAACTGAATGATGATGCACAAACTGTGAACACGAGCAGCCTACTGTTAAACCTGCGTCTGAGACATGACCAGTCTGGTTGAACTACAGTGAGCACAAGGTTCATTTAGATGATTCCTGGTGGTTATTGCATAAACGAAGGCAATGCACATGGAAACCATAGTCAGTTAAAAGTGAACAATTTTTTTAATGAATTTAAAAAGCATGGTGTCAGTAATTCCTGTGCAACCTCTTGTTCAGAGCAGCAAGTTAAAGCTTCCCCCCAGTTTCGGCAAAAGATCCAAATTAGTCCATTCATGCCACACAGAAATGAATCAACATCATCTGACAACAACACAGGCCGGTGTCAGACTAACTATCTTATATTTGAGCAAAAATACACATTCATAATATTAAAAAATTTAATTAATCATTCATATCATGAACTGAGTTTTATCCCCCCAAAAAAGCAACTTCTAAAATACTACAGCTCAGCTGCTTGCATTCAGACATTGACTTTGCAGCAGTCTGGGGAAAGCATGTAGCTCCAGTGGGCAGAAACGTCTCCTTTTAACAAAGGTGAGCATCCAACAAAACCAGGCTCGGTATGAACCATAAATGAAAATAAACACAGAACCACTGAGCCTGTTGTTCCTTCTCTGGGAAAGAAACACATGAAACACACAAACACAAGATCATGGAAGCAATAACTATTAATAACTTTGTCCATGAAAGACACCTGAGACAAGAGACGAGCACTTTCCATGACTAAAAACCCCAGAAGAAAATGCAAAAAGTTGATGGCAGCAAAACTATCACTGCCTTTGTCCAGGAAGTTTTACAACTCAACCAAATAATGTAGTGAGTCAGGGGAAATCTTCTAAAAGAACGAAAGAGAGAACACAACGTTAAGGGCCACAATAGCTTAGTCCAGTGGTTCCCAAAGATCTTCTGGGCCCCCCTGTGGATTACAATAAAATTCCCCCCCAAAGAGAAAAAACAATCAACTGGGCACACACATCGTTCCACCAGACACAACAAAACACACTACAAACCATCTTTACAGTGAAACACTTTTGTCTAACTGTTGTTGTTTTTTTTTTCATTCATCCATACTGCTTCCTGCAGGGGGCGGGCCCCACACTTTGGGAACCACTGGCTTAGTCAGTGTCTTTAGAGCTAAACAGAGAAGAGCTGGATCATCAGTGTAGTCTGTAGAAAAGACAAGCAGGTTTGTTAAGGAAGCAGAATACAGAAGAACTGGACCAGTAGTGCTTTCTATTGGAAAAAAAAGAGAGGTTAAAATAAAGTTAATGGCAGCAACAGCTCCATCAATACCAGGACAGAGACAGCTGAACACAGACCCACTGAGCCAGGAATACTTTCTATGAGAAAAGAAAGAAAAGCTACAACAATTCCCTTTTTCTGACATTTGACCTGCTGTTTGCTACATAATATGAGATAAAGAGTTTCTATGAAGGAATGTAAGGATCGAACTACAGAAGCTCATTTATATTGATTGTTAACGTTTTTATGTCTCATAATAAATTCTCCATAATGATCACAGACACTCTCTAACCTTCTTCTAGCTGTCCTTTTTTAAAGATCTATTCATCATGAAACTTGAGTCAGAAATAGGTTTGTGTGCAGAGAGAAGGTAGAAAAATAAATCAACAGAAAAGAAAAGGCACCTTTCAGTAAAGCCATTCTTCTGTGGCCTGACTTACCCCGACATGCCACACACTCCAGATACCTGCTAGTAGGAACTGAAAGTACCCAAACCCCTGCACCCAAAGTAATGAAGAGTAAAACACAAACTCAATGTTATAAACATACAATGAATTTAGACTGAACCCAGAAAACCTGATGGATTTCTCAACAGATTTATGAGCCGATGGGTTAGGAGGAATTCTTGATAGACATGATTGGATTATGAATAGATGCTAATTAGTATCAGGGTGAAAAGTAGCTGAGGCCCTTTATGAAGAGAAAGAACCCATCTCCACAGGGGAAAGTCAAAGTTCTGCACAACGTCAGCAGAACAAATCTTAGTTTCTTCTTGGTCTGATTTCCTAAGTAACAAGGACTTGATCTGGAATGTGGTGACTACAGGAAGTGATGACAAGACAGCTTTTTGAAAGACATTTGGAAGCTGAACTGATATGATCATAATAAAGATGTTTATGTATGTTCAGGGTTTGGAGGATTAGTATGAAGATGAAGACTACATGCTGAGAAGGATCATAGGTCATGATAAAGGATGGAGTTAGTGTAATGATGGGATTAAATTGTTCTTTTTGAAGAAAAATCACTTCTTTCATCCTAAACATTAAAATTGGAGTTAAAATGATACTTTAGTTTGCTCAACAGAACAATCTTACACTAAGACATCAACGTTGGTTTTGGATCAACATCAATAAGATTTATCCTGTTGAGTTACAGTCTTAAGACAGAAGGTTTGACTAGCTGTAAGTATGACTCACTATTTATGCTAATACAAAAGCATAAACATGCTGTTTGACAAAGGTTAGGATTTAAACCCACAACTTTTACAGCAACATGCTAGTATTTTATCGCTACCTCTACTAAAAGCATGTTAGTTGTGAAATCACTGATTCACTCAGTAAGAGCAACGCCACAGGAAACGGAAACGTCCTCCGTCATAATGAAACGGACTTCACAATTTTAACCTACGGGAAACATAAATACATAAACATACATAACCACAAACAGGGTTTCTATGCAATCTGGAACGGAAGGGAATTTAAGAATATACAAAAATTAGGATTAGTTTGAAAAAATTAGTGAGCAAAAAATATTTGTTTTCTCAAAGTTTTTTTGAATTCCAGTTATTTAAAAGTTGTGTCCAGTTGATCCATCTTTTCACTTGACCATCCACAATTTTTGCCCATTCAACTATTCATCTGTCCATCTACCCTTCCATCTGTCGGTCCATCTGCCCCACCGCTCGAACATCTGTTCTTTCATCCATATGTCTGTCCATCTTTTCAACTGTCGCTCCATCCATCATCTCACCAGCTGCTCCATCTTTCCATCTGTTGCTCCATATTTTTATCCATCCATCCATCTAGAAAATTTTGTCATATATTCAAGATGAACTTTAGAGTTTAAAAATCTGTTAAAACGTTCTGAGATCTTTTGAGAAAAGTATGCAACTTCGAATGTGAAGGAACCCTGCAGAACCAGTCAGCTTGTCCCTTTTAAACTGTTAAGTGTTAGTGTGATTAAGGACGAATCAACAGAGTTAGAAAAGCAGTTAAGCTGCCAACATAAGCTAGTTCTGTGTTGAACTGGTTATGCTCATCATGTAGAACACGATCCCTCCTGTGAGCCACACCAAATATTAATGAACATCTACGCTAAGTGTGAAGCCAGGCAGGCGGGACAGAGAGATGTGACAGACACACTGCTGGACTCGCATATACTCACTAATGGCCATAGTGGTGGCAACGATAGCAGGTGGGATCGATGATGCAACTGAAAAATGGTGAAAACAGCATGAGAGAAGCAGGAGTCCTCGGTGCTTAGTGATGATCACAAACGGCAGGAATACTCCCATGCAGCTGCTGCTGCTGTTAATGTGACCCGGCATCTGATTGGACAACAGCTGAGCACCAACAATGTGTTCAAGTCCTGTTCAATGTGTTAAACCTTCAGGTGTGGAGATTTATTACACCTGCTGTAATGGCTGCTTTCAAATATATTTGAAAACTTAGATTTTTCAGTAACAAAGCAAATGAGAACTAACTATAAAGTAAGGCCTATGCTGATGCAATTGGCATTAATGACAATAAATAACCTGTCAGAGTTGATGAGTTCTACAGGGAAATAAATCTACACCTGGTTTTATTATTCATGGTTCAAATCATGAAATCATGTCAAAACAATTTAAAAAAAGACAATATGTTGGTGAGCTCAGTTGAGGTGATGAAGGATAATTTGTGAAAATAATAAATAGCAGTTTAGCATATTTTAATTCAGTTTTGACTCTTGGATCAAAATTACTTTTCCATTAAAATCTGATTATGCTTATTTTTTATTTTTTTGGAGCAAAACAGAAAAAACAAACAATGGTTTTGTTGATGAAAATGTCAGAGCGCATGTTTTAGTCATTACATTTTGGTCCCATTGAAAACAAGAACAAAGTTCAATGAATATTTGTTTTCCCAAAAGTGAGTCCAACATTTTATGGTCCTGCGGGATTCTGGGTTCCTCACAGTGTAAGAATAAGAGTATTTTTTGAAGAAAACACCATCTCCTCAATAACTGGAATTTATTCCCTGGATGCTGCCTCCATCCTGCCCCGTGTCTGACTAATTAAGGTGCAAATTAAGTCAAACTTTTAGAATGAGCGCAGCTAATTTACCTGCCTTCCAACTGTATTCATACCCTTTGAACCTTTTTACATTTTATCACATCAAGACCTGAAATTTCAAAGTAATTTTTTGGGACTTTATGTGATAGATTAGCACACAGTGCTGAATAATTCTGAGATATAAGACAAACATCACATGATTTCAAAGGATTTTTTAGAAAAGTCTGAAGACTGTGGCTTAACTTTGTAGTCAGCATCCCTGAGTTGGTAGTTTGCAGAACCAAAGGTTCATCCTGTCTCCATGTTCGGATGACACATTGAACAGAGCTTTACGAGATGTTCAAAAATTCAACTCTGTTTAAATTTAAAATCCAACTCTTGTTTTAAATTTTATAAACAGCCTATCTGCTGGATTCCTTGGTCCTTGTGATTCTGTTTGCTCTCTAATGTTTTCATTGAACCTCGTCGTTGTAACGTGACAAAATGTGGAGAAATTCAAGGTGTATGAATACTTCTTTTACAGACTAAGTTACAAACTTTCTGCAATGTGTTGACGGTTTCAGTCTGAATGATTTATTTCGGAGACCGAAAGTGGACATTGATTACTACATGACTCAGGTCTCCTCTAGTGTTTATGTCTTTTCTCCATGTCTGAAAGTGATTTGATCCACTGCTGCATTTCACACAAAAGGCGAAACAGGAAAAATCACTACTGTCATTGCACCTATGTGAAAACATCTTCAATCAACTTTACATTAAGGAAATGGACATGTGATGAATGAATGGGAATTGGTAAAGACGTCATTTTGTCGTTAACATTGTTAATAATGAAGAATGTTCAACGGAAATGATGCAAACTGCAGATAATAAGCAGATAAGAAAGGGAGAAGAAGAACTTACTTGTGAGAGAATATTCTGAGAAGTCCAGTGGAATACAGAATAGATGGAGGGAAAAACATGAGAAAACAATAACACAAAGAGAACAGAAACAATAAAATGAGAAATATGATCAATGAAAAAGGGCAGCTGTGTCCTGCTGCATCATTAACCCTGTGCTATTCCCCTACACCGCCTCACTGAGCGTTATGCATTTGCTTTCTCTTCTTTCTCACTTTTTTAGAAGATGCTATCATAACACACTACTAGGAAGTGAAATGTAATGACTTCCAGCCCTCCATCTACTAATATTTTAATTCAAGAGTAATTTAAAAATCTCTTCTAGGATTTTAATACCAGAAATTACAATGTAGGATAACTTCTAAGTATTGACACCCTTAGAGATTTCTCACAGATTTGAGCTGTTTTGTCTCTATTCCATGTTTTCGATCATCAGCCTAAGTATCAATATTAAAGGTAATCTACTTGTAGTGAACCCCCAGCTGTTTGTGGTGCAGCATTACCAAATTTTTCTGTTGAATGTAAATACAGTTTATTGGAAAACTTGCCTATTCCCAGATTTCTTCTTAGAATATATTGGAATTGGCCTTGAAATTCTCCCGTATTTGTGCGGTCCTATCGTTGAATTATGACCTTTGACCTTCACTGAGGCCATGAGCCCTGCAGAGATATAAATGTGGTTCTGGGTTTTTGTGACGTCCTGGTTGGTCGGAGAAGGTCTTTTTCTCCAATTGTGGAAGGTTTTAGAAACAGGTTTGTGACATTTTTCCAGGCTCATTTTGTTCTTTGCTTTGATCAGAACATGAACTATTCCATATTGAGATCTTTTAGACTACTTCATGTTGTCAGACAGGATCTATTGAAGTAATTTCCTGATTCTTTAGGTCAAACAGTAAACAGGCTTGGATGATGCCAGTAAAAGTGGACCAAAAATGTAGTTATTCACAGTTAATTCATGATTTAACATGAGGGGGGAGGCAATATGATTTACACATAAGGCCAGTTTACTTTGGATAACTTCTATTTCTTAGTAAATTAAATAATCATTTTGAAAACTTTAAAAAAATGTTTTATTAAAACTAGTCTGATGATGTTAATGTGGCAAAACAGCAACATTTGTAGAAATCTGCAAGGGACAAACACTTTTTCACAGCTCTGTAAATATAATTTACAGTCTCTATGAACTTGATTTTATGTCTACAGACTAGTGGAAAATTAGAAGAGTGAATTTGTTGCTTGAACACCAGATCAAACATCTTCATAAACAATGCTGAATCAGGCACAATAAGGAACATGTTGAAGGGAACTTCTCTACAGGAGCAGCGAGGTGATGAGGTGTGGATGGAAGCAGGAGACAAAAGGTGCAAGACAGGAAAACAAACATCCATTCATGACCCTGATGTGAAGATCTGAATGAGAAGAAGGTTAAAGATCCTCAGGATGGATAACATGATGGAGCTCTGTTGATTTTCTTAGAAATTAATGCTTAATTTCTAAGAAAATTTTCTGAGCTAGAGAACCATCACCTAGTTCTTTCACTCAAAAGGCTTTGATTCAGTTATAAATTGATGATTACCCAAGACCTTTCAGTTCAATAAGAGAATAATGTATACCTAAATACTTCAGATAAAAAAAAGGATACTTGGAAAATATCATCTCCAGCTCTGAGAAAAATAAAGGCTTAGCCTGAATGTGAACTAACAAACAGCTGACTCCATTCACAGGTAAATAATGGGCCTAACACCTTTTTATCACTTTATCTGTCAGAAAAACGAAATCCTTCTGCAGCTCCTCTGCTATGTATTTGATGGATTCATCTGTTCACCCCAAACACTTCTGTTGTTTAGAGCATATACTGATCTGGCTGTTATAGATCAGATGGTCACAAACAATAGAATGAATCTCATAATTTGCTTCACCTTCTGAGTTCTGGGGGGCTTTGATATTGTTTGCTTGATGCTCTACGGGTTGATAGTTGCAGGGTATGGTGGCGTGCTTCAAATGATTTCTGCTTATTCTAACACAACCTTCATATGGTATGAGTCTTGGCCCAGTCATTTTCACTTTTAGTGCAATTTCAATGTGTTCCTCAAATTTAGGTTATTAATTACCATCAACTTCTTCTTTTAACAGAATGAGAACTATTGTGTCCCCATCTCAATGTGTCAAAAAAGAGAGATTTGTTTCCACCACTGCTATCTCATTCCTACACATCCTCAACTTGTCATCTAGGTAAAGCTACAATATGCTAACATATTATTTTTAAACTGACTAAAAAATAATTAAATCATAAATTTACACACAGCGATCTGATCTCCAGTAAATCATGTCACCAAAACCTACAAACACGCAAATTTTGAACTTCCAGTTCTGCTGGTGTGTTTTCGGCACACTCTGCAAATCAAAAATCTAAACAATAAAAGCCTGTTTGATGCATGATGTGTGCATTGCAACATAGTGTGTGAAGTTTCCTTCCTAAGTCCTCCAGTGTCAGCTTTAATGCAGCCAATGAAGTAAGATATATGGAGATAAAAATGTAAAAAACCAATAA
Organism: Brachyrhaphis roseni; assembly: GCA_903066815.1. Classification (NCBI taxonomy): domain Eukaryota; kingdom Metazoa; phylum Chordata; class Actinopteri; order Cyprinodontiformes; family Poeciliidae; genus Brachyrhaphis; species Brachyrhaphis roseni. Next base: position 51,876 of record CAEFZY010066758.1, read on the forward strand.
CATAATTTCAACACTCTTCATGTGCTGAAGACAGCTTTTTGGTGTTACCATGACAACATCTCCGTCAGTTTCATCTCTCTCCCTCCTGCCTCACTTTCTTTGCTGCTTTTATCAGACCTACAGGGACTCAAAAACAACTGGGCTCTAAGGAACAAGAGCCAGAACAACGTGACCCTACCAACCACTGTTTGAGCGAGTCCGACCACAGCAATGAGCAATGACTCTGGGATCGAACAGAAATTTACCTCCTCGCTTCTCTGAGCACGTATGGGGCATTTGGTGGCGAGAAGAAACATTTAGATCAATAAAAGCCTCTTTACTGCTGGTGCTAAGTGTAAAGTTGAAGCAGGCCTGCACTAAACTAAAAGTGATGAAGCAGAAGAGCACATTTTAAACCATGATCTGAAATACTGTACATTTTGTTGGCTTAAGTTTTTTTTAAGTTGTTCATGCTACATAATGAAATGCCTGTAGAAAATAGAATAAATTACTCCTGTTCAGAATCCAATAGAATACACATCTGTTATTCACAAAAAGTGATACATTATATAATTTTGAACAAGGTACATGTTTACAGTTTTTCAAAACTCTGCAAGATGTTGTACAATCTGCCCTAATCTATTCAATTTTCTCAGTCCACATTCTTTAAGTTAAACTTTCACACATGCTTTCTATTAGACATTGCTGTCAGAAAGCGTCCAATTAGAATCGTCTTTGTGGTCACTTTAAAAAAAACAGCAGCAATGTTCTACTTTAATAAAATTACCAATTTATGCAAGCAAACATGTTAGCTGAGGAAACCTGAACTCAAATTAAAAAAACAACATCTGTGCTGTTATTTAGTCAGCATTGATCTCAACCTTTTGCCTGCTGTAACTTGGCAACCTCTGGTAAAAATGTGTAAAAGACTTGAATAAATTTGTCTTTTTTGCAGCAACACTTTCAAAAGAAACTTAAGAAAAATGTAAAATTGAGTTTAAGTTCATTCCTTCACCACAGGAAATAAATCCTGCATTAGTAATGCTTTTTTATTTTTTGCAAAATCTGCAGTATTACAACCAATGGCACCCCAACAACCTCTACGAATTAAATGTAACAAATGTATTTTCTTTTTTTAACTAATCACTTCCTGTTTTCATAGCAAATACATATGGAGAGACACACGGGGCCACTTTTCATAGCTATTCTTCAAAATGGGAAAGATATGATAATATGCCATCAAGTAAAGCATTAAAAGAAGTATTTACCTAAACCTTCCCTCATTCACAATCAGAGCAATAACTACTACGTTAAAAAACTTCCTCTTGCCACAATGCACTGAACGGCAAAATGCTGCTTTATTTAAAGGGTTTTACACATCTTTACCAGTGGTGGCAGTATATGTGAAAGATGCTGTATATATATGATCTGAACAAAAAAATGGGAATGGCAAAAAAAAAAAAAAGAAAAAAAAAAGTTGTATGTTGAAAACGACCAGATTCTGCCCTGCTGGACTTTTTTCAGCACTAAGTTTCATTAACTGGATCATTTGATGAATGCATGTACATATTTAAATAAGTTAGTTTAGGTTATTAGGACACCTCAAGACTAATGGTCTAAAATGTTATCCTCCTTATCGTCTCTATTGCATTGTCCACAATTTTCAATATGTTGATCATGTTACATTCAGCTCTTAAAATGTGTTGGCTCACTGTAAAATGAAGTCTATTAGCTCACTCGATCCCGGGTTTCTCCCACTAAACCCTCAGAAAGCATCGCCAGACACCCATTAAGATGGATTATTTCTGAATCGTTTTATCTAGGCTGCTGTCAGATTTGTGCAGGAGATGTGGAGTGCAGGAGGCGCTGGGCTTGTGATACATCCTGCTTCAAGAGAACCAACTGGATGCCCCTTCAGAAAAAAGTCTGGAGCTCCCTGTGTGCTTAATAATCTTTCTTCCTTTCAGATGACTTTGCTCCTTTTCATAGAAAAAAAAAAAGAAAAGCAGTTCAAAGCCTCCTGAAATACCTCTGCTCTTCATCATGCACTGCCATCACCATCACAACATCTAAACTCTCCTCAGGAGGACTTGACCTGTGGCTGCGATATTAAAAATTCATGCTGCCGGTGATCTATAAATACGGAGCTGCGTCTCCCTGCAGTGAAGTGTAAATCAGATTTATAAATACGTATGAAGTGTCTAGAAAGAAAAGTCTAAATCACCTCAGCTGCGGGCGAAGATGCAAAGGCATCTCGCACGACACAAACATTCATGAGGACAGAAACGCACACGTTTTACATTCTGCAGAGGTAACTCTATGGGGCAGCTGAGTTAGGAAGCGGTAGTTGTTAGGAAAATTATCTAAGTTCATTGCTCCCGTCTGATGGGAGGAGGACTACGGCGGGGCTTGGCGTGAGAAAAGAGGACTGAAGCATCTGGGCTCTGCTGGACGCGGTGGAGTGAGCTGCATTAGGTTCAAAGCTGCAGGGTCAGGGCTTGTTTGGAGCAGGGAGGAGAGGCAGGCACTTACGGACTGGCTCTGTCTTGAAAGTGCTGGAACGGCTGCTCTCGCCTTCGCCTTTCCCGTTGATGGCGGACATCTTGACCTCGTAGGTCGTCTCCGGTTTCAGTCCGACGATGGTTATCCTGGTCATGTCTGTTGAAAAGACGCCGAGGTCATTACACCAGATGACACGTCTAAGGAGAAAAAGCTGATTGCTATTTAGATGCTAATTGGATCAAAACACCGCAGTAGGAACAGAAGTCCGTCATATTTTTCTCTTTTATTCTTTATAAACAGCCAAAGTTGCTCTTCACCATTTAAATCATGCTACTTTATCTTGTTTGTGTCGACCTGAGATATAAAGTTGTTGCTTATCTTCAGCCTGGTTATAGAATCTAGGGGCACAAACAGCTATTATCTGGAAGATAATAGGTGTACAAATGTTTCCTGAGAAACCTTCATTTCGTGCAACAAAACCAAAAGATGACTCACCGTTTAGTTTTCTGCTTAGCCTTTTCATCAAACTTCCTCTAGTACTAACTGACTTTCTCCTCCGTGGTCTACTCTGACTCTCTTCAGTGTGCATCAGTGGATTTGCATTATCGGATCCCAAAGTGGAAATGTAACAATGAAATTCAAGTCTTTAGTGAAGGTAAAGTAATGGATAAACAGCCGCTCTGCAGCCAACAATAAAATAGCAAAAAAATATAATTCTGAAACATGGGAAATGGATGTGTGTTTCTCTCACATTATTGTTTTAGAAAATACATAAAATAAAATGTGGAGTTTATTTCAGAACATAATTTTTTGCTGGTTAAAACCACCATGTGTCTCTACTAGCTTAAACACTTTTGTACATTGATATTTGCAAAATCACTTGAACTCAGTCAGGTGGTAGCAAAACATCTGGACAACAACAACTGTCATAACAAGCCACAGAATTTAGATCTGAACTTTAACTAGGCCATTCTGACACATGATTGTGCTTTGGTCTCAGCTATCCTATAATACCTCTCACTGCATGATTTTATGATGGAAGCTGACCTTTGACCTTAGTCTCACCGCTTTTTAGCCTCTAACATGTTTTCTTCACATCAACTCTGTGTAGCAACCCCCAACAGAATGATAATGCCACTACCATGTATCAACCCAATGATGTTGCGTCCCAACTTTACATATCACTTACATACCTAATGTGTCAAGGTTTATGTTTGTAAGATTACCAAAAGTGTAAACGTGAAACAGGTACGAATCATTTTGCAACATATGTTATTAATGGAACATTCCCCAACATTTAAATCAGAGAAAAGCTGCACAAAATTAACAACTTTTTCCCCAGGAGAGGAGTTCTCACCGCAGTGAAAGGGTAAAAAGTGAGAGTAGGAAGAAAGCAGGCCAAAAGGCGGAAAAATAATTGGTGGAGGAGCATTGTGGGCTCCCAATACAGATTTAATTGCAGGGAAATGAATTAAATTAAGGATCTATTAAAACCCAAGAGCCATCAGGTGTAGAACAAAGGGAAAGCAATCAATAGCGGCTGTGAGTACAAGTTTCCTGAATCAGGTGAATTTATCTGATAACGTAAGGATTCTACACACCCAACATGCATGCGCTTCCTCTCGTGTCATAAAGAGCTACTTGGCTGATGCCCCACTGAGCGACACAAAGCAGAGTAATTTCATAGCCGAGAGCTAATTTCAGTTGTGCAGAAAGAAAAAAAACAAACACCTGTGCAACATGTCTCCATTACCGCGACAGCATGTATGAGATTAACATCTCAATCAGAGGGAGTTTCAGAGAGAACTATTTACATACAGCTAGAAAGCGTTCCGCCAGATGGATTCAGAGCTTTTAGCGTTGGAATAAAATTGATGTCAGCGTCGAAACAGTTCGTGTTTTGATGAAATTTCTCGGCCGCCTGCAGTAATTTGGTTCCTGCTGCTTCTGGAAAAGGTTATCTCCACAGAACCTCACAGTTGCTACAAAAACTCAACCCCCCTCAGCCCCTGCTGCCCTCTGTGCTGCAACAACGAATCCTTATGCTGCGGGATGAAGAGGCCTGTACATGTTACTGTTAATTAATCAGTCTGATTCTGAGGATATGAGAAAAGCACAATTTAAAATGAAAGATTCTGCTCTGGTGCCTGAAGAAACACAGTGATCTCCGGGATATTGTAGATTAAATTAATTTGAAAATATGTTACTTATCAAAAAGCGAAATGAAACGTTATCATAACTCATAACGTCCAAGTATCTTCAAACAATTGTTGTCATTGGAAGGATCTCCAGTAGCCGTCAGTCTTGCACAAATGTAAGGAAGCCTCTGACTGAAGACTGTTGCGGTATGACAGTCAAGACTATCATGACATTTCAACAGGTCAATATGTGGCAGAGACTATATTCTTACAGTAACATGTACTGGATGACACAATCAGCTGTTGGCTAGCACTGCTAGTCCACCTCATTTGCTTTTGATGTTCCCTCTTTAGGTCTCTGTCTGATGACAGTTTGAACTTCCTCCTTCTCTCTCTGCTTTGCACCCATGAAGCCTTCTTTCCAACTCCTCTGGGATTTGGGGTCAAAGTTGAGGTACTATTTGAACTTGTAGAGATGCTAATTACCAGCTTCTGGTTGCAAAAAAAGAAAAAAAGAAAAAGAAAATGACAACATCTCATCTGAAAGTAAAAACGTAAGAGCAAACATCTTTCCAGCTGTGAGGATGTTGCACATCCTAAATGTGCAACACCTCAACCAAAAAAATGACAAACAAAAGTATAGAAAAAACTAACAGAATAGCTGCTGCCATCACTGGTGCAATTCTAGCTTCTGTCATCACACTTCAGACTTTAGACAAATATTAAAGCGGAAGAGCAAAATGTAGCTTGTTCAAATCCCAGCTTTAAAGTTCAGCTACAAAGACAAGTAGTTTCTCCAACATAGATAATCCAGCTGTACTGTAATGTGAAGGCAGCTCTGTGGAAAGGCTGTCTATTCATTTAGAGCTTTCTTTAATTACTATATGCTAACATGGTGGCGCTGTATGATTCCACTGTGGTGGGTGAGCCAGCTACTTCTGACAGCTCTGCCTTTAAACATGTGACAGCGGCTCCAGTTCACACACAGAAGCCTTTCTATTGAGACACTCCGCCACTTGATAATTCTTTATCAGCCACACTTTGTTTCTTTTCTTCCCTGGCATTTTGCTGCTCCAACAGCTCCACGTTTGCTCTGTCTGATTTCAGAACGTAACAAGGCTCGGGAAAATGTCTTTTCGCTTTGAAAGCGCTCCAATTTCTCTGAGGTGGAGAAGCCGCTGTAGCAAAGGCTGAGATATTTTGGTGGCATTTACTGTTCAGCCGAATGTTGGGCTTCGCGAACATGTTTGCGTGACGGGCGGCTCTCGGGCCTGGCGCTGACAGCTGAGCCTGTCAGCCGCTGACTGATACGTCCCATGTGGCAGGAGAGACGAAAAGCATCCAGATTTGTGTGCGCTGCGAGCCGTCATTGGGACAGGGATATTATCTGGGGCCTGTCAGCATCTGAACCCGCTGTCATTTACACTACACTGTGCTCTACCTCTTGTCCTGACGTCAACCACTGTCATGTCTGGATTACCTGCTGCTACCAAGCGGCTGCACAGAAACACTTCAACGCTCAGAAACTGAGAAGTTTTTCCACTTGAAGCTAAGTAATAACTATGTAATTGTGATGGAGAAACACAATAATAATTGGGTAATTTCATGTAAATGTCAGCTGCCAGAAATATTTTAAGGGTTAAGTTGTTCATTAGTAAATATGCAAACAGCAGTTGTTTTATTACATGGACAGATGTTTGTTTTAGAGACTACATTCAAATTGCAGATCTTGATGCATAATATCGGTATTTTACTGAATTCCAATTTTTTGTGTGGTTGTTCATGCTACTTATTATGCAAAGAAAGTAATCAAATGTCTGTGTGAGCAGTTTATGACCCAATAGTAACCTGAAGAAAGAGAACATAGACGTCCATAAGTAAGTATGTAAACAGAAAATGTCTACATATTAACTACAGTTTGGGTGTTGACAATATCGTTACAAGATCATAACAATTCAAATTCAATTCAAGATTCTTTATTGATCCCAAAGGCTAATTAAAAGTTAAATGTAGCGGATTTAATGATAACGTTATCGTAGATGGAGGAAGCTATAGAAAAGGAAAGCACAACTAACTGGTCTTTTGGTGAAAGATTTACTGAAACTAAGCAACAATTTTTGGGTGGTCTGATGAAACCAGCTGAAGCTTTATCTGAGATCTTAATTACAAGGTTTTGATGTCAGTGCCAACGTGTGATAAATCATAAAACAGGGTTGAACGTGAGTTAATTGATACCCGGGGCATCTTGTAATAGCCGCTGCGGATTGTTAGAATACATTTTTTAAGCAACTTTCGGAAGGAAATGTAGAAAAGGCTTGACTCTCTGTTTACCTCAACCCTGAATCTCATGGAGCAGAACTGTGTGTCTGCAGCAGTCTACATGCTGCGCCCCTGTTTTATCAAACACAGTGAGGAATCCAGAATGAATCTTCCTGCCGCTCTCTGAGTCTCATTTCCAGTTGGAGATGCATTCCGGGGAAATAATAAAAAAAAAAAGCTCACCGTCTTTAGCTTTGTACTCCTCACTTTTCCACTCCTTCCCAGGCAAACGCCATTCCACTTTGTACTTTAATATTGGCACTCCACCCAAGGAGTACGGCTCCTCGAACTCCACCACCGCCGTGCTGGAGAACGGCTGCACTTCTTCAATTTTAGGCGATGACGGGACTTCTGTAGCAACAACAAAACAAAGAGAGATTACGCTCTGATTGAAAAAGTTCATCATTGGATAAAATCATTTTTGCTATTTTTGGGAGTTAAGTTTTAGGAAAGTGTAACTGAAATGTCAGTAATTGATTGTGTACAGGAGAGGGAATCAGTTTTAACACTTTAATTCAGAAAGATTTCCTAACATTTGAACCCTGAGGTTAGCAGCAGTCTGCAGAAATGATACCTCTGTTTGGGTAAACATCAGAAATGAGGTCCTCCTTTAATAACAAGGCTGCATGTTTGTCTCATTAAACCCTCCCTGTGCTTATTGCTGCAGCTGAACTGCATTTAATGCCACCAAGGAGCCACAAACACGCCAGTCACCAAATGACAGAGGAGCCGTTAGACATAACGAGTTTCTAGCAACAGTTTAGATCCCGCCTGTGATGCACTTTGAGCCATGATTAAAGGACTCGGTGATTTGGTCTCATAAGCAGCGCTCTGCAGAGACTAACCTTCCTTATGACGGAGCTAACTTTGTTTTTATTCTCTCCAGGGAAGATGCTCAGGTGAATGTTGGCTTCATTTAATAACCTTTGTTTAATCTTATCTTAATGTTATCATTATATAACCTAAAATACTGTTTCAAAACTTTTAATTAGTGAACCATGACTACTTCTTTGCACCACTAAGTGATTACACAGTTGGGAAAGATAAGAGAACATGCTTATTCAGATAAGGTGGATATGTGTTGATGCTAATAAAACGAGCCTGAATGATCTTTCCACTGCACAGAGGGAGCAGGATGAAAACATTTTCACGCCTCACTGTTTGAGAACTGCAGAGGACTACAACCGATACATCTGATCTAAGCATCAAGCTGTTATTCTATCCTACCATCACAAACGTAAACAGATGGAGTTTGCTAAATGCTATTAGGACTTTAACTGGAATTGGAAGACTGACATTTTTCTCAAAACCAGTGACTACTGTGAAAATGTCAGTTTTGAGAAAGACCAAAACCAATTACTAATATGTGGAAAAGCATGATGGAGGAGTTGGTACGCTGTGGACCAATTTCCTGCCAACGACCCTGGAAAGCTTGTTTAGAGTTACTGGGACCATGAAGTAAGTTTACACAAAAATCTGATGGCCTCTGCCAAAACAAAAAACGGTATTTGGGTCATCACTGGATGCTTCAGCAGATAAATAACCTAAGAGAAAAGTTTTTAAAACAGAACAACCTTCTTCCATGGAAAGCTCAGTTCACAGATATAAATTATTTAGAAAACTTGAGGAAAAGAAATCAGAGTGGATGCAGGATGATGGAAGAGAACAAACATCCTTAGCTGGAGGTTTCTTCCTGTTTGCATGCTTGATGTGAGGGATTGCTGTAAAGTCAATGGCACAACACAAGTAATTGTCACTACTGTCACTACATCCAGGAGGACTCGGTGCAAGCTTTTTAAACTGATTTGAGAAATAAACTGAACTTAATGAACTAATTGGACTTAAATTTCTATTTCTTTTTTTCTTCACAAAGTGCCTTCAGATAACACATCTTGTGAATTGATGTTATACAAATAAGCTGAACTGAGTTTAACTGCATGCTCCAACCTTGTGAAATGTCGGAGGACTGGACTAGGTGCTGTCCTGGGGGTCTGCTCAAATTTCAACCAGCAGGGGCACCAAAAATTGTGAGACTGGTCATTTTGAAAGTTTTCTGCACAGCATTAAGCTGCTCCAAAAAAAAATAAAATAAATAAAAGCAGAAGGCACTGTCTGTCTCCTAATGTAGTACAGGTCTCTTCTAAAGCAGAACATGCATTTGTTTGTATCTCTTTAATAATAAAATAAAAGTCTACCAACTGATGAACACAGTTTAATGTGAAACACTCTGTACCTAGTGATGCTTTTTCTTTATAGCTTAGTATTCATACATTTGCTACAATATGTTCTCTTTGAATAATTGTCATATTCAATGCGAAAATTGCTGTAATCTCTAGGGGGCACTAGAGAGGCTTTAGGGTTTAAATCCTGTTTGAACACAGTCTACATTAGCTTCTTTAGCAGCTATAAATGGTACAGAGAAATAATTTTAAATGAATCATTTGAACTGCTACTGATGTTCCCATTCTGAGGGGTTCCAACGTGTAATCTCAAGCACATTAAATGTTTTAATTGTCCAACGCTTTTTTTGTTTTTTCAGAGCGCATGTTATTGAGACATACAGAAAGCAGGGAGGGCCAGCCACTGGAGGAAGCCACTTCAGTCATACTGATGAAGTTTTACAGCGAAGCAAGGAAATTACCTCAAAGAGCCCACAGGATATAACACAATGGCACCGAGGGTGTCACCACAATTAATTCGGCCACACACCATTTAGAGATCCTGAGCGACCTATCGTTTGCAAGGGCTCCAAAGCAATTTGCATGCAGAATGAAGCTAGGACTGACCAAATTCACAGCAGAGGAGAAGAAAAGACTTTAGAGAGAGAGCCTGCTGTGATTTCAGTGTTTTTCTCCCTGTCTGCTTTTCAGACGGAGCTGCAGAGCATCTCAAGGTTCCCTGCAACTTTACTTTCTGTTCACAACTTTCCGAAAAAAACATAATGCATCCTTTTAGATATAAGGAGACAAAGCAGAATTCTTTTTCTGCAGCCGTCCTCTCAATCGTGGAAATGAATGATAAATGTAACTCATTCTTTATTATTATTCTGTGCATTCACTGGCTGATGCCTAGCTTGTTGGTCTAGTTGAAGATTCTCCTTGTAGCAGATTCTAACATTCTTCCTTGCTGAATGCTGCAGTTTTTGCTTTTATTGCACTGATTCATTGTTCATATAGATTAACATGTTAAGAACCCCTATTTGTGTTTTCAGTGAACCAACCTGCTTGGATTAGAAGGAACTCCTTGGATTCAGAGCCTATCATATTTGTAGCTGTGCAGTTGTAGCTCCCAAAGTCATTTTGAGACTCAGGTGTGATCTAAGAGACAGAAAAAAAAAAGCTGAAAATTTTTTTATCAGTTATTTTTTTCATTATTTCATGCTTATGTACATCAGGATAGCCAAGAAACACAAAGATGTTTGGTGCATCACCTCCAGAAGGTTGATGGTCGGAGTATTGAAGATCTTTATGTTGGTTGAGTTAGCAGTCGGCAGCTCGATGCCGTCTCTGAACCAAACCACCGAGGCTCTGGGGTTGGCTGCCACCTCACAAGAAATATTGGCTGGGTTTCCTTCCCATGTGTATGCTGCCACTAAGCCCATGATCTTTGGAGAATCTAAAGGAATAGAAAGTCAAGACAGAACAGATGAGACATCTGAAAAATATATGTATATATATATATATATATATGTATATATATAGTGTATATTCCAAACAGATTAATTCCTAAACAGGAGATGATCGACTTGTATTCACCGTCATTTGGGTTGTTATTGATTTACAAATTTGTGAAATCTCTAACCGTTTAATCGAAGGCGCTTCTGTTATGTTGCTTATTCATTTCCATTATTAAAGCAATATCCCAGACATCAGTTGCCAATTGAAAACCAATGACCACTCTTGGAACTTATTATGTTAAAAGAAGTCTGACACAGGTTAAGAATCAATACTGTGTACAATCCCAGGGATTTTTAAGCAATTACTCAATGTGATTTAACGTTTAAGTCCCAATTCTTCAAACGAACAAACCGGATGCTTGACATTAGAATTCAGACATGTAAAGTCAGAGGTCCTTGAGCAACCCTGAGTTCAAAACCCAAACATGGCTGCAGTGAGCATATTACATATACAATGGATTAAAGGTAAGGTCAATGCAGGGCCAATGTTTGACCATTTCAAGTCTCTGTGGTGTTTTTATTTCTAAAATCTCCACAGAGTTCTATGGATTTTTGTGAGTCATAGTTAGCTTGGTTCAAAGTGGCCTCATAAAGCGTAGAGGAGAAATGGAAATATCTTCAGTCTCACAATCCCAGAAGTTCCTTCATCATTCAGCATCGTATTTATTACATTTCAGTATTTTTGCTGCATCCCTTGTAATGCTTGAGCTAAAAAAAAAAAGGAAATTTGGCAAAGACTAGTTTGTAAAAATTTAAATTGGTACCACAAAACCAATTTGGAAGACAATAATGCTAAACAAACCTGCATGGTTAAGAAAACGAGCCTTGGAGAGAAACATTTTTACTAGGCTGCTACTGTATCAGTCTCTCAGCAGCAAACCTCGATAAACCCAGCCCAGTAAAATGGATCGTGCTGTGTGGCAGATAGATGGCCCAGCACTTGAATTACATCTTCATTGTGTGGAGTGGAGACAGAGGACACGAAGTGAGAGCTGTACTCAAAACAAAGCACCTTTCTTATCGATAATTGCCTGGCAACACTGATTCAGCTGCCTGATTGTTTTGGTGATTACACTGGCTAACTGCAAGTCCTCAAACAGCTCCATCAATGGTGCATTGTGATCGCATCTCTGAACTTTAAAGCACAATAGGCTCAGGGATTATTAGCCCAATTAGACAGTGATTGTCTTTTTCACTCCTTTTAGGAATAGATTTCAATATTAGATTAAACTTTCTTGGCCAATCACATTAAGCCAGTAGGATTTTTAACAACCCAGCACATCCTGGTAATTGATTCGTTATCTTCCAGCTGTTTAAGGTCTAGTTACATGAGTAACAGGCAGTCTAGGATTTAAGCTCAGACATGCCTCTTTCCCAGCTTCACTTTCCAGCTCATTCCAAAGGGTTTCTAAACCACAAGGGATATAGAGTCCTTCCAGGATACAGAGTCCTTCTGAGTCCGCCCTGGGGTCTCCTTCCAGCACTAAGTGCTCACAAAATGTCCAAGAGGCATTCTTATGAGACTACCTAGACTACCTCAGTGACTCAACTCTAAGCTCCTCGCCCTTAAAGACTGTTGAGAGCCCACCTTTATCACAAAGTAGAGGAAGTTAATTTCAGCTTCTTGTATCGTGGATCTTTTCATCCAGTCATGCACGTAGGTGAGCGTCCGAGCGTAAACAGCCAAAGGACTTTGCTTCTTTCTTCACCATGACACACTGGCACAATGTTCTCTTTACACACCCAGATAGTTTTTAAAGGCATCCCTGCAGCCAAATGCTCTACAAGATTCTCTACAAAATCTCTCATAGAACAGGATCATAATCCTTTCTCAGATCCACAAAACACGTGTGAACATGAGAACCACACTACCATGACCCCTTCAGAAAGTTCACGATGATAAAGATCTGGTTCATTGTTGTTCTTCTAAGAGGATGAAAGCTACAGTATCCTAGTGTCTCTGAATTTAAGGTTTGATGGTCAACCCCCCCCAGAGTATCTCTGGAGGTCTGAGAAGAGATCCCTCAGTAGCTGGATAGCTGTCAGCCTTCATCATCTCTGGATGAATCTTCTGGCAATCCTGCCCTGTAAAATCATCCCTGACCAAAATTCTCTCTGTTTAGTGCTCAATCCAAGTCATCCACAACTCTCACAGTGACATTTTACATGCATCAAAAGAAAAAGGACTCATTCTAAAAAAAAACAGCTGTTACAAAATCATAAAAAAGGCACCAGATCCCTAAAGAGAGGTTGGAAAGTGGGTCTTTGTTTCTTTGGTAACAAATCACAGTGGTACCACTGACCCAGCCGCTGCTGAACCATTTATCTTGATGAAATGAGGTGAGCAGAAACTGGAATGTTCCCATTTCATTTGTTTGGTCTGGGAAAGAATTTTATTTCCAGTTTACGTCCTTATTTGCATCTAAAGTTGTGATTTTATTTCAGGTCTACAAAATAAGCTAACACTTAAAGGTCTTAAGATACAAAAGCAAAGATTTTTATTTCCATGCATGTTTCGTTTATGTTGACTTGATTTAAAAAAAAAAAAGAAAGAAACTCCTTGGACCATCACATGAAACAATTCAATAAATGAATTATTTGTATTTATAAATGACTCAGTTCTTTATGAACTGAAGTGCAGAGAGAGAAAAAGATGTAGGGCTTACAGCGCACTTCGAGGAACAGTTGCTGGTTGTCTTCGCCGATGGAGTTGCTGGCAGTGCAAAGGTAACGGCCAGCATCAGTGAACTGGACGTTCTTCAGGGTGAGGGAGGACACCCGCGCATGGCTTCGTACTACAACGTTCCTGTCAAGGCTCTATAGAAAAAGACATAGTGAATTAAACACACATAAAAACAGGTGACTTCAATAGAAACCAGGTACAATCAAGAGATGAGGGCAACAAGTAAGGTGATGCGTTAGTTGACTGGTTGACTTAGTTGTGCAAACACATCATGACCTGTTGAGTTAATGTTGACTGACCTGGTGGTGGATTGAAGTTACTGATATTAGATGCATTAATTATTATGTTATTATAACTTGAACACCACCACAGTCAGAAATATTATGTTTTCCTCTTCACTTTAACTTTTAGCACATTATTGACCCGGCCTTTACCAAGCTTTAGATATGGGTATGCAAAAGCTCACAACACAGATTCCGCCATGGTAGATGCTGAACAACGGACAAATGGAAACTGAAACGTTTGTGAATAACTAAGCCCAGTGGATCCCCACCTATTCGTGGTTAAGTATTCACAGATTGTTCTGTGCAAAATGGCCAATCCAGGAGTGCCATTCATTTTCCTTGGTGCTGATTAGTTGGACCCCACAAGAGGGGGAACAGAGTAAAACAATGGATGCTGCTGTAGCTTCTGCAGTAGTACAAAGATGGTTTCCCCGGTGTGTATTAATGCATGTTAAGGTAAATTTGTTGTTTGAACCATTGAAATAGACAGTTTAGACATTTTTAGAGAGAAGTCAGAAATATATGAGGATTTCAGCCATTCACGCTGTTTGAGGTCCCTAAGCCCCACAAATACGAGGGGTACTCTGAACACCCTAAACATACACCTGCACAAAATGTACAAAAATCTGGAGTTTTTACTAGGTTGTCTGTCTTTTTTTATCAAAAATTTAAATTTTAGACCGAAATGGATTTAAAAATTGCTGTAAAGCGGGTTCAAATCCTTACACTAAAACTTAACTGTAAAAAAATATTACATTTAATATTCCTATTCTTCCAAACCAGAAGAGGAATTAGACCAGAAGATACTTACTTGTACTTATCTACCAACCCTGAATAGGAGTAGCTAGTTTATTTACTTTGGATCAACATTATTAGCTTTTCCTTCTTTTGTTCTTTCCTTTGGTTTATTTTGTTTGTATTTCCTTTGAATTCTTTAAAGCACTTTGTATTGCCTTATTGCTGAAAATGTGCTACATAAATAAATTTACCTTTACCTTTAAAAAAAGAAGCACAGAGTAGCCATTCTTTGGTCAAATTCCTTACAGTATGGATCTATCTGTGCTCATAAGGGGCTCTAAGTAAATTACGCCTCACTTAAACTGGAAGTCAGTAAGTTTTAAAAAGCCCCAAGCAGTAAACTCTTGAAGTTGATTAGCGTCCCTACTTATTTAGAGGCCTTTCTGCAGGTTTACAAGCTGCATACTTACAGCTGGGGCAGCATAAAAGCGGTGAGGAAAATTAGCTTGTTAAATCCCGCTTTCATTTTCATTAGAGGATCCTGTTTACTGCCCTGGCTGCTACTCCGTGTTGCTGAGGACTCAGAGCTCCTGCACAGGTGTGCATCTGACAAACGGGTTTACTCAAAGTACTGCACTCGCTTTTATAGTAGAGCAATGCACCTTGATCTTTGCTGTACATCACAATGGTTTGTGATGCAGCCTGTTTTCCCTCTCTCTCCATCCCATCTGCAGTCTATATAAACACGGAGAGATTCACTACTATAGACTTTCTGAAAGCCGCAAAATTCTGAAGCAAAACTTACAGCAGCCAGTAGCAATGAGACATACAATAGAGCAATATAAAATGAATAATAATAGTATGGCTGCACAAAAACTCCAGCAGTTATAAATACAGTAACGACTTTTCTTCCCACACATCAGCAGGAGACATGCATCTTCCTTCCAGCTTCCACAACGTTCCATTAATAATTCAAGCACACTCTGTGCTTTATTCGTTACTGTTTATATTTATTTATCCATATTTTTCAGTATTGGAATTAGAGCATGACTGTTTTTTTTTTTTGTTTTTTTTTGGCAGAAAAATGTGATGCACACGTGGCATAAATATTTTCTTGTTTAATGAAAGATCTAAAGGAGTGTCCTGAAACATTTTAAAAAGGGCAGCATTAATCTTGTCTCCCTCGCACCATGCAGGCTGTTTAAATGCAAACACAGAAAGGTTAATGGAGAATAATACTTTAATGAGACTGCAGAAACAGAAGTGAATGGACAGACCTTTAAAAATAATTAATTTATCGGCGCCAACAAAAAAGAGATGTAAATCTATCAGCTTTCGTTCCACATTAAACTGATTTCAGTAACTCTTTGGATTGCCATGTTTTTTATGGGACTTTGTTTCAGAGGTGACCAGTATATTATTTAAAATGGCACTAAAGAAAAGAAACATTGTGCTCGCAAAACACCTGCAGAAATACATTTCAGCAATTCTTTTCAGCAAAATAGAACAGAAAATATATAGTTTTTTTGTTAAAATGAATCTATTGCTGCATTAAATCATGTTTGTGGTTTTATGGTGTCAGTGAAACTTTTAAAGCCATAACATCATCATGCAGGCTTTACCAGACTTAGGATTTTTTTTTTTGGGGGGGGTCATTTTTTAAGTTAACAAACATGTAAGCACTTTTAAATATTGTTTACTCAAAACCCCAAATATCTCTAGAGTTTTGAGATATTTTTCAAGTTAATTTGTGGATATATGGTGTTCCTACAAATCATATAAGGTTTCCCATATTTATATTTGGGGGAAATTCAAAGTGACATTTAGTTTTGTTGTGTTCCACTAAATGAAGTCATCTTAATGTATTCAGAAGACTTGTGAATATTTAAGTTGTAAACTGAAGCTTAGTCTAAGCTCAATCTATCTATGCTTAATTTATGCTAATACCTCCTTGTCAATCTTTAAAGGATATTTTTTTTTTATCCAGGAGATGTAGGTGGAGCACAAAAAGCTCTTTCTCATCAGAAAAAGCTGAAGTCTTTCTGATGGGATGCAAAGGGAAGTGTTGGAGCAGGTTGTCTCTCCTGACTTGTTGACTCTCTGGTCAGCTGCCTCAAAGAGTAGTCCAACACTCAGCAACATCACTTTCCACAATGACTCTTTAAAGACATGTGGATGTCATGATCGGGTTAATAGTTAATAGAGTACTTTTTAATCTAATTAAATCTATAAATCCTTCAGTTTTGATGAAGGATGCCCATGGATTCCGTGATATCTTTTCATGACGTTCATATTACAGCCGTGTTTGTAATTACTGAATTACAACATGGCTGTTTGACCTTTTCTAATGTTGATGAAATATCACTTGAACACTCCATTCAGCACCTTCAACCCAGTGTCTTCTAACAAGCAGATTATTATTGATCAAACCAAGCTCCTGTTAAAAGGTCAAAGCTTTTTGCTTCTTAAAATACAATGAAAACAGAGAGGAATAGCACATCAGTCATAATCATATTTTAACCCGGTCGTCTGCCATTCTCTCAGCCAGAGAAAAAGTTTTACCAGTCAGCTGTGGACATCCTTTAAAACAGTTTAAAGGATTAATTTGATTTAACCAAACTGTGTAATTAGGATCTAAAATGACTGTACAGGGAACCTGCAGATCTTTTTATACCCATTCAGTAATAGTTTCTCAAGCAGTGTATTTTATTGGGGTTTTAAAAAGCAGTGGACAATGGTTAAGTAAAATAAACTTGTTGCACAGTTTATATTTTTATCAAACTTTATGGCTGAACTGTATTGAACAGAGCTAACCTGAATTTGGTTGGCATATCTGACACAAGTTGTGGCAATGCGAGTGGAGAGAGAGTGTTACAGGCAGATGGTGAAGTCAGCCATATTGGTGAAGGTCACTGGACACAGAGGATGGCCCATGTACTCATATGACAACATTACCAGAAATTAAGGGTCCAGCTGATCGTACAATGCAACCACCTGGGTTCATGCAATCGCAAAAAGTGAAGTCATTAATCTCCATTAAGGGCTGTAAATATCATTCATTGCCTGTTAAGACCCTTTACTCTAAGTATGTTTGTTTCTTATTTGTTACTTTTCAAACACATAATTTTCTACATGTAAATACAAAAATATCCAATTGTACTGTAAGAATTTAGTTGCAAAACAACCTAATTCTGATGTACTACCATGCCAACCTTTAAGATGGCTGTCTTAACTGACTGTCGGACGCTCCAGAAACTGCCTGTAACACTATCTGCACTCGGCGTGCCACCAGTTGAGTCTACTAAGACCGGTTCAGCTCCTTGGAAACCAATTCTTCAATACACTCATCACTGGCCTCAAGTGTTCACCAAATTCACTCAAATTCTTACCAAATGGTATGATTGTCTCTGGGTGTTTAACGTTTTTTCTGAGAGAGTGTATACAAAATATTTCACTCATCTGCTGAACCTTATTTACCTTATTACCTTATTTATAGAAATACAGAACATATTGTATTCTTATCTGATCATTAAAATGCTTTGTGCTTCCAAAGATGTTAGAGATATAATAGCTACACAAAACTAGATGGGAAGACAGTATCAAACTATCTAGAAAATAAAAGCTATAAAGAAAATAAAAGTAATGAAAAACACTTTTTCGAGAAAAAAAATACTTTTAGTTGGGAAAAACATATTTCTGCATAAACTCCATATTCTGCTCATGTTCCAGAGTGACCACAGGGTTGTGGCACAGAGGGGATAAAAATGCCACTAAAAATGAAATGATACTGCATGTAATGTACATTTGGCCCACAGATCCATAAATGTGCTCCGGTGAAATAATCACCATGGTGACTCGGTCATGGTCAGACTCTGGGATTCCTTCGTGTCAAACAGAAACATAATTTTCTATAATTTAAGCATCCTGGTGGTTATCTACAACCCTGAGGGTTCAAAAATGAATTAAAACAGGTCAGAAGCTAATTGTATGTTTTTCTATAAAGAGATGTTAGGATTCTGCATGTGGTGACACTAGGTACAGGAAGAGTTATGTCTTAGTAACACAGATGCACCTAGCAGGCGGTAAATATAATTAGAAAATGGTTTATTTGCAGGAATTCAGTTTAAAAAACTGGAATTTATTCAACATAGATTCATTCTACACAAAGCAGTTTAATTAATCACTATGGTAACACAAACAAACTGATCTGACTTTAAAATCTATGCAGTATTGTCTGAATACTGTCCAAACATGAGACATGAGAATCAACCATGTAGATGACCTGAAGGTTCAGTGAAAGTAAGCGGGGCTTCCTGAACACCTCCAGGCCACGCCGCACTGAGGCCTTCACTGATGAGGAAGGAGCCCAAACCGAACACTGAGTTAGCTTTTTTTTTTTATTTTTTTTATTGGGCTGATGTAATACTGCAACTTTGTGAGAAAGTTGATGTTGGGTTTTCATTTGCTGAATGACAGAATCATCAAAATTAAGAGCAGTAAAGTAATATTTCACTTTTCAGATAAACACAAGTTCCACTTCTTGAACTGAATTACTGAGATAAATTCACTTTTCAATGATATGCTAGTTTAACTGAGGTACACATGTATTTTTAGTTGGATGAGCGAGGTTGTTAGTGTGTGTCTCTTATTTAGATCTTTCCTTTGGTTTGTGGAGAGGATGCACGTCTTTATACCAAAGCCTCAGAGTTTTTCACTGTCTGTCCAAATGATCCTTACCATCCAGCTTCAATCCTGATTTAATCCACTTTTAATGCTTTCAGTCAGAAAAAACAAGCACAAATTTTGTTACTAACAAAATTGAACTAATTCTTCTAACATATGCATCTGGATAAATGGAGAAGGAAAAATTAAAATTACATAAACGTGTCTCGGGAAAGGTGAGATATTTTTGTCATCTGGACAATCTGTCTCACAGTCAGGCTCCAAATGACTGAAAAAGTCATCCAAGAGTGTAGTTATAGCCAAACATGCCGGCCTCTGGCCCCTAACAGGAGGCGCAGCGTTTTCTACCACTGTGTTAGGATTTATGTTAGTTCAACTCATGGCTTGCTCACAGCAGAGCAGACCATGGTTTATTCAGCACCATGCCGCCGGCTCCCTGATCTGTCTACAACAAAAAGCAGGAGTCTTTATTTTCATTTCCCAAAAATGATTTTAAAGGCCGAGAACTAAGCAGACCCTGCAGCAGGAAATAATGGCATGGCCAGGAGAAAATAGCTCAGATTGCTTTCAGATCGCGCCTCCATCGCGAGATCAAATCTGCCGACAACAACAAACAGCGACAACTAAATAGGGTAAGTCTAAATGTGTACTGGAACTAATTGGATTAAATGAACTGCACTACGTGCCTAATGACCTACACATTAAGTGTACAGCTAAAATCTAAAGCATATTAAATGCAGGCTAAATTACAACACCTCTGCTCTGCAATGGAAATGGTAACAGGGGGGAGTCTAGGGTGTAAGTTCAGGGTATTATTAGTTGACTTTGGGCTATGAAGTTTTTGGCAATACCTCATATTTGTCTGGTCGCGTCCAAGATGCCTGGGAAGAACAAAGACAGAGGAAGCAAAGGCAGAAACAGTGGAGTGAATGAGCTTTCAGACAGGATCCACACAGACGGCAGAATGGATTTCACTCATTCTGAATATTTCAGAACGGAATATTCTGAACCAAAACGCACGTCTCATGTGCAGGACGTTGAAATTCCATGAAAATTGCTTTCTGACATCAAAAACGTCAAAGTACACCAATCATCTCATAGGCTATCAGAATATATTAAAAATAGTATTAAAAATCTGATGAATTGCTTTATGAGTCAGAAAATTGTGCAACAGGTCTTGACTGTAAAGCAGAATTATTTAAGCTAGACTCAAAAGACGATTTTCAGTAGAGATTGTCTTATTTTCATTTCTGTACATAAAACTGATCATTCACAGAGAAACAGAGCAACCCAGGTACACAAAAGCCTTCAGATATTTGGTTGTCAAGCAGACTCTGTGATTCTTTGCTGTCGTTCTGCTACAGTGAACCTCAGAGATGCTAATCTACTTTCCTCACCAGGTTCCCCAGTCTGTGGGGTGCAGAGAGAAGCTCAAGGTTTTCTCCAGCTTTTTGCTTTGTGACTTCGTCAATGAGAGCCGATTTCAACACTTCGGATGAAGTATGAAGAACTGTGCTTGTACACAAAAGCTTTTGTACACAAAAGCTTTTGTACACAAGGCTTCCGAGGAATGATAACTGTCCCCTTAGAGCAGTTTTCATTGCTCTAAAGGTGTACTTAATTTTCTAAAAACACTATGACCTTACATCTATACCTGAAAGCAAATAAAGCAGTAACAGAAAAAACTGAACTTTGTAAAAAAAAATTTAATGTCAAACAACATAAAACTGTTATAAAGTCACCATTTTTTGCTGAGGGTTGTAATTCGAACACAGACAGAAATCACCCTGTTACCACAAATAAAGAGTCTCTATGGAAACAGGTAAGAACTTCTTTGTAAATAAAAGTTTAACCAAGCTTAAGAAATGACTGTTTACACAAAATCCAGAATGTTCTGAAGAACAACACTGAATAAACACCTAAAACGAGATCAAACAACTTGCCTGCCAACCTGAAGTTAATCTAATTTTATTGAACATTTTTATTGAACATTAATCAGAGGTAAAGATCTATTTTTCATCTGAATGGATGCTCAGGTGGAATCAGGGAATGAGAGCAGGAAATGGAGACCAAACAGCTCCAGTTTGAACTGAAGCTTAGTTCTGTTATGCTGAATGGGACCTTCTTAGCTGCTTATTAATTAATGTACCATAAAAAGGAATTGGCCACACTGTGGAAAAAAGGCAATGCAACTAATTACAGGTGAGCCGCTGCAGGCACTCAGACGTGTTTTCTTCCTAATCAGCGTTTCCTTTAATAGCAGCGCTCTCTGCTTCCTAGGTGGGCAAGGAAATATAACCTGACGATGGAAATCCTAAATTTGAAGTTGCACAGTGATGTCAGAGCGTGCTTTTACTTAAAAAAAAAAAAAAAATGACTGATTTAAAAAAAAAAAAAACAAGTAGGGGCTGTTATGTTAAATTACTGTACTTCTGTTGGACATCATTATGAATGAAACTGTCCTCTTCAAGTCTGATGGATGCGAAAACAGACGACAGAGTGTCACAAACAGAAGCCTAATAATGAATCACAATCCAGTGGAAATTACAGAACCGTCACCAAATGATTAGAGGAAATTTCAGAGTGCACCAACATAAAATCGAAACATTTCTGACAGTGATAAATAGGAATAAAGGGGGGCTGTGACAGGCTGTGAATGGGGGACATTTGTTGACAACTGTGAGCAGCGATGGGCAAGGCGAGGACTGTCTTGCAGGTGGAAGATAAGATTCAGAAACTTGCAATGCAGCCGTGACTGCTTCCACTTTCTGGCAGTGATGAATTGCACGGTTAATAAGAGAAAACTGGGGATGTGCAAGCTCTGTCAAAGGCACTAAATGTCTGAAATATTCTATACCAATGATGGCGGCTAGAGATTCGTATCTGGAGAGAAGTTTCTGATCAACGTTTATGCCTACTAAAACTTTCATGAAGAATTGTCCGATATATCAATACCAGCAGGTTGTACTTCTTTTCACATGTGGATCAAACCACAGTTGTAAATGATTACAGATTTGTATGTAACCTTAAATTTTCCGCAAGACCTTTAGAAAAGGCAGATTTTTAAACAAATGTGAGCATTTTATACAGAAAAATATCTCTTCGGTGCTTTCTAATCAGGTTTCTTACCTGAGATTGCATTGGTCAAGAAGCAGATGGGGTTGTCTGGTATTGTGCTAAACTGGTTCCAATCCTTCATGGTCAAATGAAGCTGCTTTAGACATTTAGTAGTTAGGAATCCGAGTGAACACAGATTACATGAGGAGTTCCTCAAGGTTTCGTTCTCTGACCACTTTTATTCAACTTCCATATGTTTGTTTCTTTTTTCAGACTATGGAGTACAACCTCTCTGAGAAAACTTGTGCTGATGACACTCAACTACAGGTGTTGACTCACTATGTGGCCACAGTCACTGGGTGATTTTCTCAAAAACATTCATGATCGCATTGGTCAGATCATAGCCTTAACCAGACTGAATGAGGCTAAAAAACACAGCATTTACAGGAAACCAGATATCTACAGCCTTAGTTCTAGTTCATCTTTGTAGAGTTAAGATTTTATTTGTAATAATTTACTTGTATCATGTCAGCTTTTTTATTTGCTTTACATTATTTGCATATGATGTCTACATTTTATGATTCACTCCTTGTTTAATATTCTAACACCTTCTTTCGACAGTAAAGCACATTGTCTTAACCAGACCATTGATCGTTTGGTTGATTTCTCAGATATGAATTCGATATTAAAATTTGATTCATGCCGCAGCTTTAGCCCATCATCCATCACAGGAGACCTGAGGACAAAGCATGAAAAGCAAAGTAGGCCACTGTGGCCTAAATATCTACACATCCTCTGGGACGCCACAGGACAGGTGTTCAGTGCACTGACTGTGCGCTGCTCCAAGAATAACACAGCTGCCGTTTCATGCCTCCGTCATGTGAAGCATCATTTACATAATAAACCCAACTCATGATGCAGGATAAAAACGCTTCAATGGAATGGCCTCAAAGACAACGAGTTTCAAGGTTATTTTGTGCCAAAATGTGTTTTCTTTTTATTTAGTGGCCAACTACCAGCAGTCAAGCTGGTCAGTCCGAACTGTTGATGCAAGAGAAACGGCAGGCACTTCGTGTTTATTGCTTGTATGATCTTATATCAGCCATTTTGTTTTACATAAGCTGAAACACAAACCGATGTTTGTTTTTAAGTCTGCGGCAGGGTGATTATATTTCTTACTGTTTACAGCTGCACATGTTGTCAGGACAGATTGTTGTGACGGATATTTTTTAACACTATCAAACTTTAATAAGGAACAACACTTGGATGAGACTCTGATGCCAGAGTGCAGTGATCAGTGTACCGAACAAAATGCAGCGCAATAATACCTACAGTTCTCACCTTTTAAAGGGACAGTTTCAACTCTTTGGAGAGACAGTTTGATAAAGAGGCTACGAATCTCACCTTCCACTGGCTGACTTCAGTTTGGAGAAACAGAAATTAGCTTTACCAGCAGAGCCTCCAAAAAAACATATTTTTTTTTATTAGAACTCTTCCTGAACTGTAACAGCGCAACAGGACACAAAACTGAATGTGTTAATTTAAGCACATTTACAACTGAAACAACTGCTTGGAAGAAGCCTTTGCTGAAATACTTTGTTTTTCTTTAACATAGAAAATATCCCAGGGTCACTTCTTTTTCTGGAACAGAACCATTAACTGTGATATTGTTGTAAACTTTGTGTAATTTCTTTTTTTGTTTGTTTTTCTGTAGAAAGTTCTCTTAGTTAAGTCCTTCTTTATCTTGTAGCTTATTCCTGCCCTCTGAACCCAAGGCTAATCGTATTGAGCCTGGTTCTGCTGGATGTTTCTCCCCATTAAAGGGGAGATTTCTCTCCACGGTCACCACATGCATGGTCAGCATGCAAACTACAAAGTCAGCAACATTGATCAAATCAGCTGGGATTTCTAAGGCAGATAAGTATTTGTCAACTGGCATTTTGCGGCATTGTTTTATAAATTGGTTTAAATTGTTGTTCTTTTCTATTTTAAGTGGATTTGAACTGCCTTTGATTCTTTCTAATTTGATGCAAAGTAGTCTTGTTATGTGAGTTTGAGTACTTCCCTTAAAATGTTTTTTTGATTGCATTTTGAAATTAAGTGCACCATCTCATATTTGAACTGCACCTGTTTTTAGATGGTTCATTACTGGCCTTTGTTAGACTTGAAACCAGGCTGAGGAGCTAATCTAATCATTTGGTTCAGCTGTTTTGGAGCAGAGATGCATCTAAAAGTTGCAGGATTGTTGCTCTTAAGCAAATACATGTTTAAAAATATTAATAAATCAAAACCACAACCGTAATCTAGTTTCCCTGATGATGATCATCTCCAAAAAATGAGCCCACTCATTTCTAAAGTGGGTCATTACAGCACTTGGCAGATGAGCACAGGCAGGCAAAAATAACCTGAATAAAATCAATAATTGGGAGTAATGTCAACAAAATTAATTTTCACCTTTTTAGAGTATTCACACATAATTTTCCTGTAGCACTTCCACAAAAACACCCTCTGTAGGAGCTAATAACCTCTATAGAACAGGGATAGATGGAGTGCTAACACTGGGAAGTATCACAGCACAGAACTGCCTGGAAATTGGTTTTATAGCAAACTGCACACTCGCCTCTGGCATTCACTATGAAATCTATTAAAAATTAAAACCATTCCAGAGAAGGCCGTAACGAGTTTAGAGAGCTGTTAGACTCCGGAGTTTACAATGAGCAAATTCAGCTGATGAAATGATTGCAGGTTGGTGTACGAAGTGAAGCGAGACAATTTGAGATGATTGTCCTGCTGGATGGGAAACGGTGGAGGTATAGTTTACTGAAGTCATTTTCAAGACAGAATAAAGACTGAAAGGGGAGTGGTGACTAAATGATTGTGATGTCTGCTGAAACTGAGCCATGTCTTGCTTTCACCAGGCATTCAAAGTGATTATGCCCAAGAACAGCAAAATAGCATAATTGTAATGGATTCACGCTGTGATAAATGACATATTTCTTTTTCTCAGTTTATTTAGTGTATCTTTAAAGTTGCTAAACACTGGCATTAAAGACACCCCTGTTGTCAGGCGTTTGTGACACACATGAGTTAGCGCATGATAAACCATTTTAGAAATCCTTCCCTGTGTGACGTGACATATTTTATATCCTGAGCATTTCAAACGGAATCAAAACAGTTTGAGAAAAAATAAAGGAAAAAAAAATATCATCAATGATCAAATGAACATCCTGGTTGCACACATCTACTAAGAATTTTTTTTTTTAAGTTGTAGTAGCTATTTTTTATAAAATGCATGTTTTTTTTTTTCTTTTTTACATATTTGTTGACTAATAAATAATAATAATAAAACATGATAGCATGGTATGAGACATAATCTATAAATGTTGTACTGGAAGTCAAGCTCTTTTACTAACAACCAATCAGAGGAGGGAGGAGGGTCATAGTGCAGAATAAATAAAAATTAGAAATCTGAGTTCTCTCTTCAAACTGTGTATTAAGCTGAACTTTAATTCTGAAACTCAACTGCCTATTGCATATTGTGCATATTGATGCCAACAGGTTGTTGCAGCTTTTCTATTTTTAACATTTTCCCTGAAACATATTTGTTTTTCAGGTAAATGGTACATAAAATTGGTAAGGCAAAATGTCTGAATCATTCATAATCATTTGCTATTTCAACAAAGGCAAGGAAGCATTTTATATCCTCTGCAACAGGGTCAAATAAAGGAGTATTCTTTAGGAAATTCCAACATGATGCTCTAATCTCTGCGCATAACGAGAAACATTTACAGAATTGTTAGTGGCAGGACTGTTTCCCCATACCAAGTGGAAAGTGAAACATAACAAGCTGTACCTGCTCTCCTTCAGTGAAAACTCTGTTTCCAAATCTCCAGGAGATGGTGGGTGTGGGGTCACCCGAGGCCTCGCAGGTCAGGGTGACCTCCTCATCAAACTCTGAGGCAGTCTCGTTGTTGAAGTAGGTAATGTTCGGCAGCACTGGAAACAGAACAGAACATATTAGTGCTTTTCTGCTCAGGACACAGCGGGGGGGTGTTTGTTGCAGCCTACTATTCAGCTTTCACACTGTGGAAACACTCTCCCTTGACAGAGTTTTAGCGTCTCTCCAAACTAAATTTGCCCCTTCTTTAGAGGGGAAATACTTGAGGCAGCGAAACAAGTCTAGAAGTAATTTAGTTTTGAATGAACTCATTCTAAGATCAAAAGTATCAAATGTGATCTTATCAAAGCCATGGGTCTCTCAGTGACACAGATGTCTCCTCTGGAAGCTACAGGTCCGATGATTCGACATTAGAGGAAATGAAACAAATGTTTGAACAATGAACAGATTTCTACTGCTTGTTTCCACTTTATTGTTTATGAAATTAAAGTTACTTAAAATGCTGAAATAAAGACAGACTATACATTATTAAACAATGTATAGTCTTTATTCACTTCTTTATTTAAGAGCTTTTCCATCCTCTTCAAAACTGAATTCCTCTAATAACTACAAATGATTGATTTTATGCAACAAGCCTTTTGTAAGTTAATTAGGTTGATGTTTCTAAATGTTTGGGAAGAAAAGTTAGGAAACTATAGGTAAATAAAAACATAAGAAAACAAATTTGGTTTACAAAAAATAAAAAACTACTAATTAGTTAAATTAACAAAACACGATTCTAAATTGTTAGATTGATATAAGAAATCCATAAAAATAAACAAATATAAATCATGAGTAACTAAATTACGGATTTAATCATAGCAGAGCTTACAGAATTATGATGAATAAAAATCTGATAAATGATCCCAAGAAACTTTATTGGTTTTTGAAAATGTTATGTTTACACGTAACATTTTTTTATTTGGCAATACAATTTTTTAGAACACATTTGTTAAAAGTGACAAAAATTAGTTGTAAGAGAAAAAGCAAAGAGAAAATGAGTTTTAAAATCAGTAGAATATTTTGTTTTGCTGATATTCTGCCTCAGCATCCTCCTCCATCTCACTCAGCTGCTGCATGTTACACTGCTCTGCTCTGTCATACATGTATAGTATATGTCAAATAAAATAAAATTACCCTTATTTCACAAATCAAAGTCTAAAAGATTTCTTGAATCAATGTAGAATATTTCAGTCCAAGTATAACCCTCTATCGGTGCCATCAGTACTTGCCTTAAATTTTTTTTTTTAACAATATGTATTTACTGTACAAATAACCCAGTTTGGTTTTTACAAATCAAATTCCTTTAGATTTGAAACTACATGTGATTAGATAACACCCGGATGTCTCATAAACAGAGAATTAGCTCTTTAATTTAGTACATTGGTGTATTTAAAAATTCAGTTAATATTTGATTATCCTATTTAAAACAAATATCTATTTGGTAGCTTAGTTTAGCATTAGAGGGCCTAAAGGTTCCAGAGAGATTTTTTAATCATTGTTAGTTACTTTCTAGGGTAAAAGTCTACACTGATACATGTTTAAAATGACCTGAAGGGTGTTTTAATCACTTTTCAGCAGGGCATGCTGAGCGCTTCATGTTGTGTACGGCTACATCCAGCTAATGGAAAAGCTGTGAAAGGAGTGTGCAGTAAATGTCAATGAATGCAAGAGGGAAGGCCAGAATGACAGAGAGAGAGAGAGAAAAAAAACATACGGGAATGGAGATATTCTCTTACCGAACACGTTCAGGCTGACTTCCTCGGTTTTCTCTCCTGCCTTGTTCTTGGCGATGCAAGTGTAATCTCCTTCATCCACCTTTTTGACTTCCTTTATTACCAATTCAGAACCATCCTCGTTCAGGCTGTATTTGTCGCCCGTTTCAAGGACGATGTTGTTACTGTAGAGGTGGGAAAAGAAAGAAAAAGGCAGCAGGTTCACTTCGCAGGACTTTTACTCAAACACCTTTAGCAGCTTACAAAAGACAGTTCTTACTGAGACACAGACAACTGGACCACAGAGGCTTGGATTAATCTTTATTTCTAATGTCTATTTTTCCAAAAGCCTTGAAACTAAACTATCTCTGTTAATCTGTTTAAGAACATTTAGTAGGGATTACGACCATGTTAATACAGAATGTGTGGATGAAGTTGTTATTCCTTTCACTTATCTCACAAAAATCAAATAACAAAAGTAGTGAGCTAAATTATTTTATTTAAAACTAATTACTGTAAAAATAATTTAAAAAACCCCCACAAGTTTGTGAAAGAATTTGAGAATTGAGTAAATCGAGCACACAGCAAATGACTGAAGAAGAACATCAACGGTACCTTCTTGGTCATTTATACATGTGCAGAGAAATAAATAAATAAATAAAACAATGAAAAGTTTAATTTACTTCAACACTTCAATTAAAAATGTGAAACCCACATTTTTTGATAGAGCCATTTTTTTAGAGATCTGTGTTTTTAAATATTCTTTTTCCTTCCACTACACTTCTCATTAAAAAGATCGGAAACAGCACATCATCTTCAGTGACGGCCTTTTGTTTGTCTCTTTCAAAATAATCTACAACTGTTGCTTTATTAAAGCAGAGAGGCTCAGGATTGTGACCTTAAAAACACAACAAAAAGTAATTTTCCCCCCTAACTTAAACCTTGGAAAGCATGTTATTTATGTAGTCTGATGTGACCTAAAGCCAATGCTTATTGATAGTGATTTCATTCATAAGAAAGGGAAAATGACATACTGCGCCCAGGTAACGGTGGGCTCAGGGAAGCCGTCTGCATCACAGGCCAACAGGGCAGATTCACCAACATCTGCTGTGGCGTTGACTTCGGACTTCCTGGCACGGATTGTGGGAAGAACTGAAACAGAAAGAAGACAAAATGTTAGAGGAACGCAAGTTACAGATCAGCTTGCACGTAATGTTAATAATCACTCCCAAGTTTTTGATTAATATTTGTGATAAAAATCCTCTGCCTGGGGTGATTTGGACTAAAAGCTGAAGTGGGGCCACCATCTAATTATCAAAAACCACAGAGCGAGGAAAATAAAAATTAAGAGCAGCATTCCCACAGTCTCAGGGTGAGGCTGAACACATTCATGTGCTTTTCTTAAACCATAAGCAGACCCAGTGCCAGAGCAGGACAGGTGGACAGACGCAGAATATTACGAGCCACATCTTAAGCTTTAAAAGAGCAAATTTCCTCTGACAGACAGTCTTCCTAATCACATCCCTCCATTATGAGCAAACTAGCGACTTGTTGGGAAACCGCTCATGCTGAGCGCTAAAGTAGACGCAGATGGAGTGCTTACCATTAACGATGACCTTTATCATCCGGAAGTCAATTTCTCCCCTGGCCATAACACGAGCCTCACAATTATACATTCCTTCATCGACCTTCTTGATGCCACGTATCAGCAGGTGGCCATTATCCGTGATCTTGTAGCGCACTAAAAGGAACGAAAAGACAAATGCACAATCAAGCACTAACATCTCAGAAATACTCAACTCCACTCAGGCCTGACAGAAACAGAAAAAGGGTCATATTATATGTTTTCTTCATGTGTGTGCATAAGAAATAAATATAATTTTTTTAAAATATTCGATGCTTCTCTTTGGCTATTTCACTTTCAGATACTCAAACCGTAATGCCAGGTGTAATTCTAATGAAAAGGCCAAAAAAAACAGTATAAAAAATACATCAAAATAGTGTATTAAACTAAATGTTTTGATAAAGATGGCCTCTAATTTGACTAATGTTTTGGATAAGAGCTGCAGAGATTGATGGAGGAATTGGTGCAGTGTCTGCAAACACATACACATATAAGTATGTAGAACGTGTACATACTTATTTGGCATTTTTTTTACTGCAGCTTTACAGTCCAGTCTGTTGAGCTTGGTCCTTCAGACTGGACTCTAACTATGCAGGAAAAGAATCATTACCTTAAATAGCAAACACTTGATTAGCTATTTAGCTATTGGCAACAATTACTTTTTCACATAGGGTGAGCTCCATTTACATTGTTTTAACCCGAATAAGTGAAATAATCATTTGTTAATTGTATCCACGGAAATACATAACTGCATTATGTTTTACTGCAGTGTAAAGTTTATACAGTAGACCTGAAGTGTCCATGGGGGTCAATGACCACCGCCACCCTTGAATAGCTGAAATCCACGAATACTTGAGACATCCTCTGAAAACACTTACCACAGCATGTTCAAACATCAAATGTACCTTAACATGTATTGATACACACAGTGGAAATTATATTAGCACTTGAACTTGATGGCCACGGCCTTCCTGACCTCAGCTCGAGGCTACAGCCAGTCAGCAACAAAAGGAAAAAAAGAAATAGGGATCGTAGATTGGCTGCTTTGCAGACATCAGCCAGTAGCAGCAATGTAGGTATTTCAGCTTCCCAAGCTGCATTTTTCCAAATATTTTAGATGTGCTTCACTGAAAGATCCATGATTATTTGGATTACTCATAAAAAAGTTTGAGTTACATAAATTTGAGTTACATTCCACAGAACAGTCTGAGAATACTGAACTGCCACTACGCAGGGGGTCACCGTACCTGTGAGTAAACAAAATGAAAAAGTGAGAGGGAACTTTTAAAGTGAATGCTACAAAGATACTGCATGCTAATTATCAATGTGCCTTTAACTCAAAATGTACTAAGCTCAATCAGTTTTGCTTTTCCAAATATGTATTTTATGATGAGTAGCTCTAAACTAGAATATTTTTTATGTTTCATTTATAATGAGAACATTTTAAATCAGTTATGCATTTATTGCTTTTGTTACTTATTTTTTCAGAGGTTGGGTATCCTTGGGCATAATTAAGTTATGCTCAAGGATAACTTAATTATCCTTCGTGTATAACAAAGGATAATTAAGTCATGAGCTAAATGTCTTTCTTGGGACAATAAAGCAACTACTTCTATTCCTGAGGTGTCCATCACTTCAGATTCAGGTACATTTCTGTATGCGTATGCAGTACTTTGCTGTTAATATTCTGAGAATAACTATATTATACAATCAATATAATACAACAAATTAGTGACTACGCTATAGGACATTTTAAATAAAGCTCATATTCGCCTAAAAATCCAGTATTTAGGCAATATCAGTCGGAGTTGATTCAAATCAAATCGATTTGAATCGAAGCAAATCGATTTGCTTCGATTCACTACCTGAATCGAAGCAAATCGATTCAGGTAGTGAATCGATTTGCTTCTCCAAATCTTTTTCTGCCACCATGAACTTCAAAATGCTGCTGCAAGAACTGCTCTCTCCTCCAGAGTAACTTTGTAAGCAGTTCTGTCCCTCTGGATTCCCGCTGGCCTTACAGAGCTAGTTTTAGGATTCCTTCACTGCTACCTGGGATTCATTGTGTTTTTTTAATTGGCTGCACCTGTGGTGAGCTGAATACAATGCAGGGCTCGACTGCTGAGGCTCGTGGGGGGGCTGAAGAAGTCTCTGTGCTGCAACTCGCCTCGCTCACTTTCAGTCTGCGCTGACTAGACTTTAGCTCACCAGCTATTTCATACATAGATACAAAGTATTGTGTCAGGACTTATTTTGCCTTCAAAAGTGCCTAAAATTCCCCATAGACTCAACAAAGTCATGCGATTAATTCTCTGGGATCTTGTTCTGCACCGACATGGTTGGAGCGCACAGTTGCTGGCGGTTGGTCAGCTGCACATTCAGGATGAGAGGCTCCTGTTCCAACATCCCAAACATGCGCTGTCGGATGGAGATGTGGTGACTGTGGAAGCCACTCAAGTACACCGAGCTAATTTTCTGAGATTGAGTTGATTTGAGCCTGGTGCCGTAGTGTGTGTTCCTGGTAGAATATGTGGCCATACAGGAATGAAACGTGGCTCCCTGCAGCCTGCATTATTAATACAAGCTGCAAGTCACAAGTTCTGATTCTACATTCTCAAGGTTGTAACTGAAGTTGAGATCCATCAAATCAGACAGTATTTCTGCTTGGTTATTTGATTTACTTTGCTTTTAGAGAGAGAATTCCACATTCTTCTGTTGAAGTCTGTCTGCTAATTCTTCTCTAAAAAATCATTTTAGCCCAAAGTACTGGCTACGATTTTTTTTCATTCAAGTTATTTTCCCTAAGCCTGACAGATGGTCAGGCATTAATATCGCAGTAGATCAGCGGTTTACAAAATACTCCGACTAACTGCTCTTGCACCAAACCACCAGGCTACATAGATCAGTTCTTACCACGCTCATAATTCCAACTCCTGACTTGCCACCGGGGGGCGTGTGTCTCAGTGACATGGGGCTGTGTGAAGTAGACATCGACCAATAGGAAAATATGACTGCAGCTACCACTGGTCAACCCAAAGAGGGCAGCACTGAGGCAGCTTTAGGCTGAATGTGGCAGAGTCAAACAAATTCATACGAAAATGTTACAATCTCTACAGAAACAAAGATGGCACCCTTAGGGAACAACTCAGACAGTTTACCTGCAATAAAAAGTTGATTTGGGGTTTAGTTACTCTTTACATCCTTTTCCTTTCTCTTCTGATGTCCCATTTAAGCTACCACCTAGATGCCTTTATGTGTGGAGTTGTTGCCACAGGCTTGACAAAATTTAATTCAAAGAAATGTATGTCCATCAATTCAATCATAGTCTACACCCGCTCGTACTCGCAGGGTCAGAGGGAAACTGGTGCATATTTCCAAGGGTCATTGGGTGAGAGATGAGGCACACTCTGTACACCATCCGTGGTAGAACTGCTACCAACTTCACCACATTCCTAAGAAATTTATGTAAACTTCAGAATTTGAAGGGACCTAAAAATAAAAAACTAATCTAGAATTGGAAGTTTCTTTTGGCAGGTTTCAGTTCAAGTTAAAATGAGATTTCAGTGTCTCCACTTGTCTTAAAAGGTAACATGCTGTCTAAACTCGAGAAACGTGTGATGTTTGATTAATGTAATTATATGCTGGGAGGGCTGCTGGAATGGAATACTAAACGTTTTCTCTCACTATATTTTCTGTGTTTGCATAATTCAGGAGACTAACAAAGTTCTCCTCATGTCTTATTACTGTAACTTTTGCAGAGAAATAAAGTATTTATCTGACTGTGATGGAATTTTTGAACCACTTAAATGAGGTATTGAATTTTCACACTCTAGATGTATAATATGCTTAACTGCAGATAAGAGGGGGAAAAAATCACTGCATTTTTTGTTTCTCACACATTTAGAGATGCGGGTCTTAATTTATGTCTCAGCGACACTTTAGCATAAGCAGCTCTTTGTGGACATTTAAACATATGGTTAGGTCGGCTGCTGCACTGAGGAAAATTACATGAGCACTTCTCAGTGCTGGTCACAATTGGAGTTTTTTTTTTTTTTTCCATCAGTGGAAAACACATTCCTTGATAAGAGGCCAAGCATAAAGGCAGGCTAAGCGCTACTTTGTGGTAAGTTGAGGCTTTCCAGCGGTCACCAGAGGAGGGGTAACGTTAAGGTTAAATCAGACGCAGTTCAAGTGCAAAACAAAGCCTGTTTTCTTTCTCAGTGCACACAACACTGACATTATTCACCAAGGCAGAGTTGGAGAAAGGTTTGTAAAGCCAAAATAAACTCATGTTTGGCTGCAGAAAGTTGCCACAATAACAGAAACTCAGCCAAAGTTTACATATAGACCCCACATGTGTTAGAAATTGGCTAAAAATGCCTCCATATTGGACACAAATACACGTTACATAATGGCCACATGTTAACTGCCTTTATAGGTTTGATTGAGGATAGTTGCAAATTTGTGAATGAAGAAATGTCCTCAAAATGAGTGTTACAGCAAGACTGCAACCCTAAAAACACCAGCAGGATTCACTAATTCAGAATCATGGATTATATCACTAATATTAACTCAGGTGCAGGTGGTGGGAGACAGAAGAACTCATTTTAGAGTAACAGGACTGTTGGACAATGTCTCCCATGTTATGCATGACGCTGTTGCTGAACTGAAGAGTGACAAACTGCTGCATCCTCGATGCACAGAGGCACGTTATGGTAGATCCTTCCTCCCAGCAGCTCTCAGACTCTGAAGTCACCACTGCTTCCAACAAACTCAATAAGTGTTGACATACAGTAGCATTTTTATTTGCACAATTTTACTCATATTAAATAATATTTCTGCTGGTATTGCCACATTTCTGCTGTTGCATAGTTCTTATTGTTACTTATTGTAAATAGTCTGACTTTCTTGATGTAAAAATATACAATACTTTTAATAGCTCACTACTACTTATGTTGCAATTTTGCCTTTAATATACTGTATATATATTTTTTTTATTAAGTTTTTTTATAGACTTTATATTCATATGATGCTTTGATGACCTGTCTCTTTGCTGCTGGTGCTCCTGAGTTTTCCCACAGTGGGACAATAAACCGTATTCTATTCATGGGAAAGCTACTTTTTTTTTTAAACCATTTCCAGTTTATGCAGTAAATGTTTGGGTTTGAACAGAAAACCCCTGACACTGGAATTTATTTCAACAGCATACAATTCATTTTTCCTTATTTTCTGTAGAGTGATTTGATAAAACAAATTCTCCATGTTTACATTTGGAATAAAATGCAGAGTATTCCCAATGCACTCTCCTGTATGGAAATAAAATGGAGATGAGATGTGTGCTGCTGTGAAGAGAGGTCGGGATTTTTTTTTTTTTTTTTGAACAAACTGCGTTTATTTTTAACACAACTGTATACCCAAAACAAATTTTATCCTCTTCTCAACTTATTCCCACAAAACTAAATGTTAAAACAATGTATCATTTTATATTTATTTGAAAAGTTCTGCTGCTGAGCTTTGTTTAATTTGTTCAGCCATTTCCATGGAGCTATTTTAAAGCCCGAGATTGTTTCATGCTTCACAGCTTCTAAGCTACAATTGTTTCAAACCCAGGGATCAACGGTAAAGAAGAAAGGCGATTATTACAGAATCATTTCTAAAGTTTCCATGGATTGCTTCTTGTGTTTTTCTTTTGTCAGGTTTTCTCTGCTTATTTTATTTTTTTCCTGCTGAATATCAAAATCAATGGTAACTGCTGCAAATCAAAGCTAATTATGGCTTCCTTTCACAGTAAAAGAGCAGGTGACAAATTTTCCAGAACCCCCTTTCAAGCCTGAAGGCGGGGAGCGCGTGATATGCTAACGAGAAAGATTTTTCAATTGAGTGAACTATTGAAAACACAGACATCAGGCAACAAACCCAGCAATCCTGCTGCGAGGGAAGAGCTTCACCCAATTATTAACTCTCAAACATATGGGCGCTGCTCTCCTGGAAAAATACGAAAAACCTTTCGGTAAGCCAGCTATTAGCTAACCTAAAAAACATCACCGGGCAGTTTCTTTTGTTGGAAGTGGTTCAAATGAAATTACAGCCTTTGCATTTTATCTTTCCACTTCCTTTACTTTTGTTAAGTTCACCTGTTTGGGTGAATTAAACGTCTCTTGCTTCAGCTGACAATAACTTCCTCCTGCTAGGCTAAAAAAAAAAATATATATATATTTCCATGTGTCTACTAAGAGGTATAAAATCACCTCCTGCAGAAAATTCTTTACTTTTTTCATAGATAACAGGCGAGGGGAGAGGGAGACTCAGTGGAGAGTGGAAAATTGATTGGAAAGCATGAACTGGCAGGCAGTGATGGCATGAAGGCGAGGTGACTGCTCAGGGAGTCAAGAGGATTGGGCAGAATGGCGCACTGGAGGTGAGAAAGCAGCTCTAGCGCTGAAGCAGTTCTGTTTGAAGCGACTCACCATCTTTGGCGGATTGGAGTTTGGAGCCCTTGTGCTTCCAAATGATGGTGGGCGGCGGCGAGCTGACCACGTCGCAGACGATGTCGGCGTTGTCGCCCTCGTTGAACTCTTGCGGACTCGGCGCGCTCTGGAAGGTGATCTTTTCTGTTGAGAAGTATTAGAAATCCATTTAGTTTGTGGCTTTTTTTTACTTGAAACAACCAAAATCAGTTAAATAAAAAAAATTGTAATTAAACTTAAGCTTACAAGTTCACACATAAGGAGGTGTGTGTGTTTATCTCATAAAATCTGAAAGATGTTACGAGATAAAAATAGAAGGGTAAATAAAGTCGTTGTTCTGCAACCATCACTAAGTATTATGTACAAGGCAGGCATACAGTATTTGCTTTTGCACACAATGTTGGTTAAAAAATAACCAAGAACTTCAACCTATTGGCATTATAAATTGAAGGTCAACACAAACTGGTTCATAACAGGGAAAATCACTGGTCAAGATATGCTTTGCTTATGAAGAAATAGCTGGAAAGTGTGCCATGCATTTATTTTCAGGCTGCCCCTTTTGCTTTGATTCCCTGATACAAAATTCTTTGCAACCAATCATGGTAACTCTGGAGGAGCTGCAGAGATTCACAAATCAGGTGGGGGAAAATTTCCGTATAAATGCCTGTCACATGTTTCAGATTTTCATGCGTTCTTCCTTCCGCTTCAGAGTTATTCTTGTTTTGGTCTGTTACATAACATTTAAAATATAAAAAAATAAAATTACTGAAGTTTGTGGCTGCATTATGAAAAAATGGGAGAGCAGGTAAGATACTGACTGCTGTTTTTAAACTACCTCTGCCAGCTGTCTGAAGCTGGATAGCGGTTATTTAGGTTGGGTGAAGGTCAAACTAAAACATTGTACGTAGAGATCAACATACAGAAGGATGAGTCATTTGTAGCAATCAGGAACATTTGTCTCCTCCTGTAAGGATGCCAGTCTGTTGGGTTCAAACCTCTCTGAGCTCTGCTTGATGAAAATCACCTGTTACAATAAATATACTACTTATTTCTCACATGCCTGCCAGAGAGCTCTTACAGCTCATTAAGTGTTCATTTACCTTGAAACTTGATATGATTTGTGCATTTATATATGTCTATCTTACTGCAAATTGAATAGAATTGCAAAGAAATGCTAAAGCATGGCTTGGATAACCTCTTGTGACGTCTTTGAAGAGCTCTTGTGGCGTGTCGGTGGCTCACAGTTCAGGATGTGATGTTGATTGGAAATTTGAAGGAAAAAAAAACTTTGATGGTTGGAGAAACGGATTAAAATCTGACGGGACTTACGGAAGATCTTCACTTGAACTGTGGCTTGGGCCTCCTTGTCTGCGTTTTTGGCCAGACATTTGTAGATGCCGGCGTTGTCCACGTTGGCATGGTAGATGGTGAGGATGGACGTGGACTCGTCGCTGCGGCTCACAGAGATGTTCGGCCGAGACAGGAGGATCTTCTCGCCGCTAGGGGAGAACCAGTCGATGTCTTTAGCGTCCCCAACCACTGTGAAACAGAGAGGTACACAACACGGGGTCACTAATGGAAACTAGGAACACAGAAGGAAATGACGGAAAGTATTCATGGCAGATCAATAAAGTTTTATTCTGATGGAAATCACCAAAGATGTGGGAGAAGATGGGATTTTGTTGATGCTGCCGGAGTGCCACGTGAAAAAGTGATCAATAAAACCCACAG
The DNA here is from genome assembly GCA_903066815.1 of Brachyrhaphis roseni. Taxonomy (NCBI): domain Eukaryota; kingdom Metazoa; phylum Chordata; class Actinopteri; order Cyprinodontiformes; family Poeciliidae; genus Brachyrhaphis; species Brachyrhaphis roseni. The sequence goes on from CAEFZY010066758.1 coordinate 89,409, forward strand.
GACAAAAATATGAAGCCCAATTGAAAATGGGAAATAAAATAAACCTAATTTATTTCTCTAAATACCTCTTTAAAAAAATAAATTAGAAAAACATTTATTTTTAAAATCTGAAAAATATGAATAGTGGGATGAAAAGGAGTGGTATAAATAATTTGTATCTATTGACTAGGAGGCAACTTTTACTGACGGGGGGGAAAAAAATATCTAACAAGTTTTCTTCTCTATTCATTCATTTTTCATGAAGCAGAACGCAAACACAAACTGGTAATGTTGTCTTCACTCATAAAGAACACAGAGCTCTAAGGAGGGCTTATTGTTTAACACGGAACAATTCAAAACCAAACGAACGTCATTTATCCTCACAGAGCATAAAAGACCTTATAGTTTAAAGCATCCACAAAAAATTTGCTTCTATGATTTAGTTTGTTATAGCAAACTTGTCATGTAGCAGGTCAATAATAGCGTTTCATATGAAGCTGCTTTTTTTTTAAATTATTTATTTTATTTTATTTTTTTTACATTTTTTACCATTCAACTGTAAATTACATTCTCTTATTTCAGTATTAATTACGAGTCAGGGGATCATTTACTGGAAAGAGTTTGTCCTGTATTATTAGGTGTTGGTCATTTTAATTTTGGTGATTATTGGTCGCCGTGGTAACAATAAAAAAAAATTGTAAATGAATTTGAAAAGGAAAGAAATGTCAACCTGCTATTTGCCAATTTGTAGAATATAAGGGATACATTTGAACAGAGCTCCAAATGCAGACACAGTCCTCCTGCATGCAGCAGACCGATGGTGTTGGTGGGTTTGTGAATACATGAAATGCTCGAATTCTTGAGATGCCCTCAAAAAACACTTACAGTAATTTCCGGACTATAAGCCGCGACTTTTGTCACATGATTTCAACCCTGCAGCTTATACAACGATGCGGCTTATTTATGTTTTTTTTTTTTTTCTAACGGCCGCCAGGGGTGCTCGAGCAGAAAAGGTAAGAATTAGACAGGTGGAATATATGTGTCGAGGAAGACGCAAGTTAATGTAACTTAACACTCTCAGTGCACAGGAGGAAGATGAAGACGGCTCTCAGTGAGATTTACCAGTATGTTTTTTTTAATCAGCCCTGTTAGTGCTGTGTTACTACCGTATGGGCTCTTTGCACATAAGCGGCTCAATTCTGTCCGATCTGTTGAAAACGGCACTTTACACTGGGTGTTTGCAGGGATTTTCCAAGGTAACAATTAATAATTTACATCAATCCGAAGCCCCAACAAGCAAACTGGAGAAAGGTTTTAAGATGTACACCTCGTTATACATTCACAGATACGAAGGTGAGTTTTTACTTTCTTTAAACTTTGTGGCTAACATTAGCTTTAGCTGCCGAAGCGAAGCAACGAAGCACAACAACCTGATAGCTTAACAGTAGAGCAGCTCTGGTGTCGGAGTTCTGGTTCGGCTGACTGTTCAGGTTCAGAGTTGTTGCTTTTAGAAAAATATGTCCCTGTTCGTTAAGGTCTCCGTTATTTC
>CAEFZY010066765.1:0-10541 GCA_903066815.1 Brachyrhaphis roseni
GCGTGACTAATTTGCCATACAAAGAAACCTGGAATGGAGTAGTGGAACGGAGTGGCAATGTAATCACAATGCACTGTAAGCTATGTAATGTGTTTGGAGGCAGTTGACCAAAATCCCGGACGGTTTTTAAATTCCCCCCGGACATTTTTTTAGGTCTGAAAAGTAGGACATGTCCGGGAAAAAGAGGACGTCTGGTCACCCTAAGTTTTCACAATTTCACAACTGCTCTTTATAGAAGATCTATTTGTGAGCTTGTGGTCTGAAGCCTTATGTAACACCTCCACTCAGCATTAAGTGGCTCTTATTCAGATTAGAACAGCGCTCCAATGACTCACCTGCTTTCACAGTCCTAGTATCCAATGCTTTTAAGTGTCTGGGCTTTGCCAAACATCAAACATTCCTTACAATATGTAGGAATTTGTGATTGAGCCATTTTGTGATCTTAATGATCATGAAAAATCTCTTCAGTGCTTGTAAGTGAAGTGTTTTTTTACAGGTTTCATCGGCTCTAGTGGTCTTTATCGGGGAACAGTCAGACGGAAAGGTAGGTTGTGAGAGAAGGGGAAGAGAACCCAAACCCATGACGACTGGTCAGAGGATCACACGCACTTATGAGGGGCCGTTTAGGACAAAAACTTTATTTTGTCTCTCACACACTACTAAACACTCATACACACACACAACATATTAAAATTGCACATATATACTATCAAAATGTCACACACACATACAATTTTTCTCTCTCACACACAAAATACTAAAATTAATAATAATTCAACTTTATTGTCATTGCACTGTCACAAGTACAAGCAACGAAATGTGGCGTGGTCAGAGCCAGGAATTGAACCCGGGGCGCCCTGATGCCAGCTGGGAGCATTAACCTCTCAACTATTGGCGCTCTCCTATTGCACATTCACTATTAAAATATCACAGGCATACATTTTTTCTTTCACACAGTCATACAAAAAAGACTAAGATTTCACATATAAACTAATAAAATATTGCACACACATGCATTTTTTTGTCTCTCGCACACACACAAGACTAAAGTTGCACATATACACAACTAAAATATCACAAACACATACACTCAAAGCATACAGACGTAATATTCTGAATGGTAGGTTGAAAATGTATGTGTGTGTGAACTAACACTAGGCTGAATGAGTGAATGGGGATGAAACTTGTATTTTTCTGTGTGAGAGACTCACATTTTTTGCCTCTGTGAGAGTTGTCACGGAAGAGGCGTGGCACAAATATTATTGAAATGTATTAATATGCCACATAGAATTACCAATCCAATCTTTACATTAAGTCAAATTCCATCATTAAATTTGTAATTGATTACGTTTCAAATACAATTCTAAACAGCTGGGTTTTTAGTTGAGATTTAAAGGAAGTCAGTGTTTCAGCTGTTTTACAGTTTTCTGGAAGTTTGTTCCAGATTTGTGGTGCATAGAAGCTGAATGCTGCTTCTCCTCATTTGGTTCTGGTTCTGGCGATGCAGAACAGATCAGAACCAGAAGACCTGAGAGGTCTGGAAGGTTGATACAACAACAGATCTTTAATGTATTGTGGTGCTAAGCCATTCAGTGATTTATAAACTAACAACAGTATTTTAAAGTCTATTCTTTGAGCTACAGGGAGCCAGTGTAGGGACTTTAAAACTGGTGTTATGTGCTCTATCTTTCTGGTTTTAATAAGAACGTGAGCAGCAGCATCTGGATCAGCTGCAGCTGTTTGATTGATTTATTGGACAGACCTGTGAAGACGCTGTTGCAGTAATCAATGCGACTAAAGAAACACATGGATCAGTTTCTCTAGATCTTGTAGAGACATTAGTCCTCTAATCCTGGAAATGTTCTTCAGATGATAGAATGCTGACTTTGTGATTGTCTTAATGTGGCTCTGAAGGTTCAGGTCAGAGTTCATCACTACTCCCAGGTTTCGGGCCTGATCACTAGGTTTTAGTTGTAGTAACTGAAGCTGTGCATTGACTCTAGATCGTTCTTCTTTAGGTCCAAAAATAATAACTTCAGTTTTGTTTCTGTTCAGCTGGAGAAAATTTTGGCACATCCACACATTGATTTGTTCTAAGAGATAAATGTGTGGTAAATGTGAGATAAACATTTATTCAGTGATTGGATGGGTTCAGAGTCACCTGGTGACATCATAATGTGTATCATCTGTGTAGTTACGGTAGCTAATCTTATTCCTGTTATGACCTGAGCTTGTGGGAGCATATAAATATTGAATAAGAGGGGTCCTAGTATTGAACCTTGGGATACCCCACATGTGACCTCTGACCTCTTTGATGAGAAGTTTCCAATTGAAACAAAGAAATCCCTGTTCTTTATGTAAGATTCAAACCAGTTAAACACTGGACCGGAGAGTCCGACCCAACTCTCCAGTCGATTCAGTAATATGTCATGGTCAACAGTGTCAAAAACTGCACTGAGGTCCAACAGAACCAGCACTGTGGTTGTCCCACAGTCTGTATTTATATTCATATAAATACTACAAAACAGGTTTCATTGGAGAACATGAGCTTTAATGAAAATTGTATGAATGAAACACAGACTCACAATTTAAATGACGTTATTAGCTTTATTCACATCAACTGTTGTACACTGAAGCAACCACTAGATGTTGCTATTTTAGAGTGTATCTAGCGCTTCGAAACAATAGTCCTTTTTCTGAGCAATTGTCTCAAAGTGGTTCAGTGATTCAGGACGCTTCGGTTTCACTATCACTATTGAAAGTCAGACAGGAAGGAAAGGTGTGCAGTTCAAAGCAGGTGAATCCATGAATGTTGGACCTTATAAAGGGATTCTTGAGTGATGACTGAAGTGGAGCAACGACTTGATGCTTGTTGGCTTCAGCAGAGGAAGTGGCAATTGGGTCATCCAGGTAGGCTGGAGAGAATCTCCCAGGTTCATGACTCAAAACTTTTAATTGCAGTTGTTGCTACCAAGGGTGGCATAACCAAATGACTGATAAGTAAAACCTTTACTCCTGTTTAGGAATATTAGTAGTCTCTCATTTGGAGAAATTTATTAAAGTTATATGGGAGGGTTTTTAAAGCACAAACAGCCTTTTTAAATCTAATCTCTGTCATTATGTTGTATATTTTGTGAAAAACAAAAGTGGTAACTTTGTTTACAGACTTCATTATTATTTTAACTTATTAGTCTTACGACAACATGATAATGTAAACAGATTAAATAGTCAAGTCATTGGGATCAGTATTGATATGAAGATTTTCCTAATCTCCTCTCTGACTTCAAATCTAATGGTAATGATTGGATGATGAGAATGTCCTCCATCTTTTCTTATACTGATTAAGGACACTCAGTTTATACCAAAGCTAAGCAGGTATAGATATTGAATGGATAGATTTGAAACACTTAAAAGGTTAATGAGTGACTGGTTTGTGAAAAAGCCACTAGCTAGAGGGCTCAAGTTGTTGGTTTTTGATAAATATGACATTGTGTTATTTATTTATTTTGATTATAAACAAATTCTGCGAATATACAACAAAAATTAAACCAGAAAGCAGCACTTGTAAGGGGGAATTGACTTTATACCAGATCTATTTACTGAACAAGACTGGGATCATGAAACAGTAAGAATGATTTACAGTAAAACTGGGAGACTGCTCTTTACTGAACTGTAATTATGTGCTACAAAAAATTAAAAACACATTTTCAGAAGTGGGAGCAAATTAAACTTAGTCTGAAAAATAACATCATTGACATGATAGTTTCTCCTCTGTTCAATTGTGCAGCAATGATGCTGACAGTGGCTGAAAGTAATTCCATTGACTTTGCATATGTATTTCATAAGGGATAAATGCAGATGTTTACACAAAGTTTATTTTGCCATTGTGTTGATCACAGCTGGCAAGACAAGGTTCTGTTGCTGAAATGTAGTGTTTGAGACACTACATTTTAGGCTGATTGAAAGGAAACGTGTGTCCCTCCACCATCCCCCACATCTCACTGTGTGACAGGAAAGGTCCTTTTTGTGCTTTGACAGGACCTTTTGGCATTCAAAACACAAAAAGGACTCGAGTTGAGTTGTACCGATGCACAGTGGTGGCTCTGTGTCAGGGTGAATAAATGTAGAATGCTAAGTTTGTTTTTGTTTTTTTCACCCTAATATGAAGCTGAGAATGATGTGTGGATTTAAGTATATGCCCAGAAAACTAATTCGTAAACTTCATTAATATAATCTGTATCTGCAGTTTGTGAAAAAACTTTTTAGTTGGCCCCCCTGCTGATTTTTTCTTTCTTTCAGACTTAAATGTTTCAGGTCATCAATTTAAAGTTAATATCAGAAAATAGTGAGATTACCAGGGAAGTGGTAATCTCCCTGGCAGTTAACCACAAAGTTATTTGTGGTTAACTGCAAATAACTTCATGCCAGGCAAAAGAGCAGCCAGACCAACCTGGCCCTGTTCCATAAGCACAAATATTGATTGGTCTGCCCTCGGCAGAAACAACTGTTTGTAATACCTGCTAACAAATTTGACATCAGTAGAGGTACTTAACCCCCCTCCTCTTTGAGGAATAGCAATAATTTAGTTTCAGTACAGGGTTTTTCAGGTAGAAAGCACCTGTGTAAGGTCATGCATCCATGTCAATTTTCAGTATAGATTTTGTCTAAACCAATGTTTCCCAACCCTGGTCCTCAAGGCATACTACCCTGCATGTCTTAGATTTTTCCCTGCTTCAAAGCATGTCATTCAGCTGATTGCAGCTCTTCAAATACCTGTTAACTGAAATCACCTGGGCTAAAGCAAGGAAACACCTGAAACATGCAGGGCAGTGTGCTTTGAGGACCATGGTTGGAAAACACTGGACCAGAGAACTGAAGAATTTTTTTTTTTTCCCTTATTTTATTTATTTTGTTTACAATTACCAGCTTTACCAACTTCATGATGTGCTTCAGATCAGTGTCTTGCTGCAAATCTCACTCTGGTGTCAGGCTATAAACTAATACCCAGATATTTCCCCCCATTTTTTCTTTGCAGAAAGCAGAATTTATTGTTACATTAATTATGGCAAGAAACTCAGGTCCTAAAAAAGCAAATAATCCCCAGACTATCACTTATCACCACCATGACTGACTGTTGGCATGATGATGAAACAGGTTTAAGTTTAAGATTATTGTTTAAAAATGGGACAGTACGTATTAATGAACATTTGCTGAAAAAGGGACTGGTACTATTTAACCGTTACTAGGCGACACTCATAACCAATTCGAGTGAAGTTGAGCTACAATAAATAGGTGCTGGTGGAAGATGCCATTGTGGTTATCTGCAAATATTTATTATTTATTGTTTTAAATGGAAGAAACTACACCTGCTATTTTCTGGTCTTTCTGAACCTTTGTTCAAGTGACCCTTGACTCCTGGACGAAACTCTTGATTATCCTTTTGACTCCTCTGTCCGAAGTCTTACTTGGGACACTATGCTTTCTGTATGAAAATGTTATGACTCCATTTGTCAATTATTGGATTGTGGTAACCTCAGGTTCTTGGTTGGGTTTTAAAACTCACTGCCAGGAACAATTACAGCCTGACCTGTAGAGTGAGGATCAAATCACTGACAACAGTGATGTTATCAACTTAACTCTAAACCAACCCCTTTTTCAATAATGAGTACTCTAACATACAGCTATCTCCAGTCAGATTATTGTTCCAAATCACTGTTTTTTTTTTTTGTCATTTCATTTTATAAAAAGATATATTTTTTCTATCCTCTTGTGTCAAGTGGAGTGAAATCTCATGTGTAATACCAAGCAGCAACACAAATGTAAACAATGGAGTGATGGAGAGAGATGCATGTTTTCCAGCAGGAAATACAGGCATTATCATGAGTTTGTCAGCTAACAATGATGATATGATGATTTGTTGTACCCTTTGTGCTGGTGACAAAGTGTTATTTGTTACACCCTTGAAAATAGGGAAGTCAGAGTAACAAGAGTGTCTCTGTTCTTCTCTCATGCAGCAGTTCAATCCAGTTAAGTTCCTGATTTCTGAGTAAAAAAAATAGCTATTGGCTGTCCTAATAGTCGCCAAATGTCACCAGATGACATAATCTCCTAATTTGGTTAAGTGTGATCCAGGCAGTAGAACAAAGGAATTTTATTTTGGCATGACAAGTTATCAAAAATACTCAAAACAATTAGAACTATTAATAAACATTATGGATTCACTAGCAAGGACCATGCCACAAAGCTATATCTTTGAAAATTTATTTATGAAGGGATGTAGAAATGAGGGATGAGGGATGAAGGGATGTAGAGATGAGGATGAGGGGATGAAGGAATGAAGAGATAAGGGTTGAAGGGATGAATGATCTTGATTTGGTTACCTGGGGAGAATGATGGAGGGCTTGGGAGGTGAAGACTCTGCGTGGGGGTTTGGTCTTTGGGAAACGGATCTTCTTATTTTCCTGAGCCCGCATAGGACTCCCCAGGCGAAACCTGCAGCACAAAGAAGCAAAACATGGTTATTAATGAAGGAGAATAAAATGAAAGAGATAAAGGGTAAGGGAGAGTGGGGTTGACAAAACGTAACAAACTGAGATGAGGGGGTGAGCAGAGCATAAATAGGCCTCCTGGAAAATTAGAGGTGTGGTTTGGGCGTGGCCCTGCTCCTGAACTTAAGTTAACACATTAACTCGATTTCACTAGCAAGGACCACACTACAAAGATATCCCTTCAATCAACATTTATTGATGAAGGGATGAAGGGATGAAGGATGAAGAGTTGAAGGATGAAGGATGAAGAGATGAAGGATGAAAGGATGAGGGATGAAGGAATGAAAGGATAAGGGTTGAAGGGATGAATGATCTTGATTTGGTTATTGGTTATCTGGGGAGAATGATGGAGGGTGTGGGAGGTGAAGACTCTGCCTGGGGGTTTGGTCTTTGGGAAACGGATCTTCTTATTTTCCCGAGCCTGCATAGGACCCTCAAAAGAGTCTGGTTTAAATAGAACAGATGAGAGAACGAGCTTGTCACGAATCACTGAGATTATTGTGGATGTCATGTCTACACATCTAGGCATGCAGAAATGGCCAAGACTATCTGCTGCAGTTCAAACTGAGCATCAATACGAGGGAGAAAGGTGATTTAACTGACTTTGAACGTGGCATGGTTGTTGGTCGGTCCGAGTATTTCAGAAACTGCTGATCTACTGGGATTTTCATGCACAACCTTCTCTAGGGTTTACAGAGAATGGTCAGAAAAAGAGAAAATATCCAGTGAATAGCAGTTCTGTGGGCACAAATGTCTTGTTGATGCCAGAGGTCAGAGGAGAATGACCAGACTGGTTTGAGCTGATAGAACTGCAACGGTAACTCAATTAACTTTAATAAATAACTTCTGCATACCTCGTTACAACCGGGGTATGCAGAATGCACAACACGTCAAACCTTGAGGCGGATGGGCTACTGCAGCAGAACACCACACCGGGTTCCACTACTGTCAGCTAAGAAGTGGAAACTGAGGCTACAATTCACACAAGCTCACCAAAATTGGACGACAGAAATTGGAAAAACGTTGCCTGATCTGATGAGTCTTGATTTCTGCTGCGACATTCAGATGGTAGGGTCAGAATTTGGAGTCGACAACATGAAAGCATGGATCCATCCTGTCTTGTATCAGCGGTTCAGGCTGGTGGTGGTGCAGTGGTGTGGAGGATATTTTCCTGGCACACTTTGGGTTCATTAGTATCAATTGAGCATCATGTCAACACCGCAGTCTACCTGAGTATTGTTGCTGACCATGTCCATCTCTTTATGACCTCAGTGTACCCATCTTCTGATGGCTGCTTCCAGCAGGATAAGGCACCATGTCATAAAACATAAATCATCTCAGACTGGTTTCTTGGACACAACAATGAGTTCAATGAACTCCAATGGCCTCCACAGTCACCAGATCTCAATCCAGTTGAGAACCTGGGATGTGATGGAATGGGATATTGGCATCATGAATGTTCAGCCGACAAATCTGCAGCAACTTCCTGATGCTATCATGTCAATAAGGACCAGACTGTCTTGAGGAATGTTTCTAGTACCATGTTGAATCTATGCTACCAAGGATTAAGGCAATTCTGAAGACCAATTTTTATGAAATTTGGACATTTTTTTTGGTTAATGATTTGATTTGATAATTTATTTCAGACAAACATTTCACCAACAAAACAAAACACAATAACAAAAACTTCCAAGTGTTTCCAAGTGTAAATACAATACCATACTATCAAATTTACATACTTAAATACATGTAAATACACCACTTATTTGGTGACCGTGAGTCTGAAAAGGAGTATGATGAAGTTTAACTTATATAATCATACCCCTTCTCCATTAATTAATTCATAACATAATTAATTATTAACTATGTTTCATAGAAACATAGTTAATGGGGTTCCTTCCGTTGACATCGCCAAAATACTTAAGAATGTATAGATCAGTATCACAAACTGACCATCAGTTTGCGATTTTAAGGTAGAGCTTTCTTGGAGTGGCCAAGTCACAATCTGGAATTAACTGTGATGCTGTGGCCTGACCTAAAAAAACTTCTTGGTAGAAATCCTTCAACTGTGACTGATGTGATCCAGAATGCCTTCATAGTGACCTTAAGGACCCAATGTCAGACATTGCAAGCACTTGTTAGCAGTACCAAGATTGGCAAAACCAGTTACTAGGTTTAGTGGCAAATTACTTTTTCACATTGTGCCAGATTTGTTTGGATGACATATTTCCTTTAATAAATAAACTCATCATTTATAAACTAACTTTTTGGTTTTCTGTCAAAACCCAATAAAACTATTTGCTTGTTTCAGTGTTAAGGAGACTGTTTAATTCAATAGGAAACAAGCAGAGCAGTTAGAGTCACTAAATTCCTCTGTCAATTATTTTTATCTCATCTATTTTTAATCTTTCCTCTGTCCTACATATGTCTTCGACAGCTCTCCTGGGAGGTCTTTGTCACCAGAATGCCTGCCTGTTCTCTTTCTGTCTGCACCATATGAACAGGTCAAAGAATAAAGAATGAAGAGGCATGAAAAAAAGTATTTCTCATGTGTTAAACTGAAAGCCAGCAAAGCTGCTCTGATGTGTCAACAAATAGTGATGAAAATACTTAAATGTCACACTATTCTGTGAAAATACAGAGACATTTTTTTTTACAGTAGGACAGTTTAGTTTAGCAAAGCCGGTGAATGACAGAAAAGCTGCGTTTCCATTCCACGGACTATATTCTGCTACTGTTGAAAAAGCACAATTTCGCAAATGTTGTGTCTCCATTTAATAAGAAAGGAAATTAAAATCATATGTGTATAAGTTAGTTCACATGAAAAGTCTTTAATTTCATGGCAGCAGCAGACGTAAATATTAACATGAGATACATTCATAATTCATCCATGGTGCTAAATGATGGTGCTTTCGCTCATCATTTGTCAGCCATCAGACGTCTTATTCAGGCATTAGAGCCACAAGCCCCTTACATTTGGGAGCGGCTATGTATGCAGCACTTTGGAAAAATTGTAGTTGGTGATTTTACAGAAGAGTTATGGATTCAACATGTTGGAGTGACACAACTTTTTCTAAACTGTGTGATGCTGTGAGAGCTTTGGTGGATCAGCTGCACAATGTCAGAAGAAAAAAGAAACTACAAATCACGACCAAGACTACTTTCTGTTGCCTTCTTTGTGGCTTTTGCCAATAGTAATATCTGAGTGTTGATCATGTGTTGGGGAAAAAAAGTGTTTCCACTGTGAAATACATCATTTCAATATAGCTGAAAAACCACCTCATCCCAGGTGGATCAATTGCAATAACATTTTATTGAAACATTTGAGTTTTTTCTAAATTGATGTTTCCATTAAGCAAATTTATTTTTGTAATTTCAATTTCCCATTTCTTTGGTTGATGGAAATGCAGCTAGTTAACGGATATTCCCAGGTGTTGAAACAGGTTTGGATCAGCAACTCTTTTTCACACTGAAAACATGATTTTCAATGTTTTTAAACACACTGAAAACACTATTCAGTTCAGTTTATATAGTGCCAATTCACAATAAATGTCATCTCAAGGCACTATGCAAAATATCTGTTCAATTCAATCATAAGTACTGAATTGCAATTCCAATTGATCCTGGTTATCAAACAGTACAGTATTCTCAATTAATTATACAAAGTAGGTTATAAAGTTTATACCAAAGGTATAAACTTTCGATCCAACAGTTTGCATCGAGTCATTGACTTGCAGCTTTCATTTCTATTGGACAAACGCGTAGCAACAATCACTCTATGTTGTTGACTTTGCAGCAATCCTTCATATTGAGCATGCATGTAGCAACAGTGTAGGGTGACCAGATTTGGGTTTCTGAAAAAGAGGACCCTTTTTTTTTGGGGGGGGGGGGGGGGGGGGTAAATGTTAAAACAACCCCCCCCCCCCACCCCCAAAAAAAAAAAAGTAGGTTTCGGTTCCGCCCACTACAGCTACCTCCCAACGGGGCCACGCG
>CAEFZY010066767.1:0-14229 GCA_903066815.1 Brachyrhaphis roseni
AACTACTTGTCTATTTGACCAATTTTTCCTTTAAACAAGGAGTGGTCAAACTGACCTCCTCCATTCCTACCTGCCCGTTTGTCCAGTTTTCTATCAACCATCTACTTGTCTGTCAATTTCTCATTAGTAAATCATGTAACCGGCTGTTGGTTCATATAAACATTTATCTGTCCCTCCATTTATTCGTAATTCATCCATCCATAATCCAAACGTCGGTTTGTCCAACTGTTGTCCATCATCTACCCATTTGTCCATTCATCATACATTTTTTGTCTATCCATTAGTTCTTCCAATATTCTTCTACCTGCCCAACAATTTCCATCTGTCCATGTTTCTGTTTAAATTCTGTTCTGAATGAAAACATCTGCAGTAAATTAAACCATTATTGGACCAGAACCAGAACTCTACTGTGGAAAAGAACCCTCTATTTAAAAATGTTAGTAAACTTTCCACACGGTCCAGTGAAAGTGAGCAGAAGGAAAACCTTGCCCTCTCTCTCTCTCTCTCTCCCACGGTGATGTAAAAATAAGAGCAAGATGATAGACGACCCGCTCCGAACGAACGACTCGACATCCGACCGCTTCCGCTCGCTCACATTTGGCCGCGTTTGCTGCTGTGTAAACCGACCCGGCCGCTAATCCCCGTTAACATACTGGTATTGCACCAAAGCCGATGGTGACACTCCGCCGCCGAAAGATGAAACGTTCATCTCGCCGCCGTCCCTTCGGCTCTGATGCAACCAGATGCAGCTGCTGGATCTTCTGGGAGATTAAGAAGGAAGAAAAAAAAGTTTCCTGCAAAGAAATCACCATAAAATTCAGAGATTATGAGCTTAAATTTAATTTGGAGAGAAAACCATTTTAACCTTTCCACCAATACACTTTGGTGAGAAAAATTCAAAATGGACGACTCAGGGAAGGACTTGACTAGGCGACTGAAATCGAGCTCAATTGGAGGAAGAGAAATGCATGTAAGTGGATGCATCATGCTCTGGGACCATTGGTTATTCTTTAAAGGTTACAAATAATAATGGGACTCAATTTAAAAATGTAATTGCGATAGATGCAGGATTTAATTAATTAATTGGATTAAATCAAAAACCAATAAATGTTTTCAAAATGTTGGAAATAAGCAACATTTTCAATTCAAAATTCCTTTTGCTGTTAAAATCTTAAATAAATAGACATGTAAACTCAACAACAAAGATATTTATTGTTTTTATCTGTTATTTCAAATTAGTGCAAAGTGTTTCAGGATCATCCATGAAACTTTGTTGGAAAAAATTATAATTTCAGATTACTGTGATTAATATTGAGTGTGGTGTTCTTTCAGCAAATGGCCTTTTTTGTCTGTATGTTCCAGTTATTGATTACTAAATGATTATTAATCGCTTCGTTTGTCTTAATTACACCTCAAAAAGTTGCCTTTTTGCACTTCAGTTAATGATTAATTGGTCACTAAAGTAGTTAACAATTATTTTAATATTCAATTAATCATGATTAATAATTTCAGCCTTAATTCATCTGGTATCAAAAAGGTAAGATTCCAGAGGTTTAAAAATAATTGGTACCGTTTTGGCTTCATTGCAGCTCTGAATATGTTGTTCTTTCAGCAAATTGCCTTTTTTGAGTCTGTATGCTCCAGTTAACGATTAATCGGTTACTAAATTAGCTGACAATTATTGAAATAGTTGATTATTCGCGATTAATCGTTTCAGATTACACTCTTAAATCTACGTTTGAGTTTGTTTTGGGGACTTTTTTGTCCCCCTGGTTTTCTTTGATGTGCTTACGTCCGGGCCTCTCTGTGGGCCCATAATTCAGTCCTGCTGTAACAGGACCCCCTAACCCACATCCACAGATCCTCGGCCATTCTCGGCATCTGCTGTCGAGGAGAAGAAGGGACAGCTGGGATAGCCCCCACCCACCTATCCACCCACCAGGAGGGGGATTGGGAGAAGAACCCAGCCCACACTCCCTCTTCATGTCCCCTTATGCCCTGGTGTGCAGCTGGGTTATTAATACCGACCAGAACTTCTCCGGCCTGACCCTCCACCCACTGCAGCGAACCAGCTCTCTGACCTAAACAAGAAGGTGCTGGCAGCTGATTGGACGCTTCGTCCACACCAGGAAGTAAAACCCTTTGGTCACATTGTTGGCATCACCTGGCCAAGTGTTGGGACTAAAGGTGACTTGTTCTGGGTAAAACTGGGGCAAAGTTGATCACTTAAAACCTCTGCCAAGGTTGTATGCTGCCACCTACTGGACAAAAGATGCAACTTGTTATTTTTTTTTTTTGCGTTTATAGTTGTGTTATTAGTTGAATACAGTTACAGATGAAAGCATTTTGACCAGAACCGAGAGAAATTACAAATCAGATCCGGTAAGGAGGAAAACGTGGGAATCTCTCAGATAAACAACATGGCCGACGCTTTCTGGTGTTTGAGGTCCTGCTGCGCTCATGAAGCAGCAATGGGGGTTCGCCTTGTTTATTGAGGAACGGCCACAGCTGCACAAACACGCAGCGCGGCCGATGGAGGTCCACATGTACGGAGACGGCAAAGAGTAGGAAGTCCACACCTGCCTGTCCCTCGTCTAGAGACGGTTCCTCATCTTCAGGGTTTCTGTGGATCTTTCATCACTTCGGGATCGTTAAGTAGTTCGAATCTGAGTGTAACGCGACTTGGATCTGTGGGAAATCATAGAGATGATGTTCAGATTAGGGCTGAAACGATTCATCAGAATAATCAAAAGGAATGATATGCTATTGCATTTTAGGCAATAAAATGTTTATTTTAAAAATTCTTATATTATATTTTTTATGTATTTCTAATATTTTTCCTCCCTTTAACAACTGACAGTACAGAATCTGTCATGTTATATATCTATGAAGAAATACAGTTTAGCTAACATTGCATGTACTTGCTGATCAATGAATAGCTTATAAATATATATTTTATAGAAACTTTTTCATACTTAAAACCTGATAAGGAAAGTGAAGTGTAACATAAAAAGCAGTATTTACAATTGCCTCCATTTAAGTTTGCTTTTAAATTTTTAAGTCTGTTTTATTTTGCATCAGTTTTTACACTTTAAAAACAAGTTTTCCCATATTTCAAACTTTAAACTAAAAGTGATGTTTGAATCATTTTCCATTTTAAGCAATAAAATGTTTTCTTATCTAAACAAAGAAACGGAATCTTTTCATATTTTCTTACTAGTTTAAGTAGCTACTAAAGATAATTCGATTAATTACCAGAATAATCAAGTATTTGATTACAAACTATAATTAATCCAGGAAGAAACATCAAGAATCCAGGCAGAATTACAATAGAAAATTAGATTAGATTAGAGAAATGGACTGTGAAGCAGCTAAGCATCCCACAACATGATGCACCCACTGTCGTGCTTGACATTTGATACAGTAGATTAAATTCAAACTGTTGAACCCATTTTTTATATATAAAAATAAAATCTTTAAAACAAACATACCTAGGGGCTTTCTCTGCTGTGGGTCTGGTCGGAGCGCCGCCTCTGAACTGCAGCTCCAGCCGGGCGTAGATCCCACCGGCCGGCTGAACCAGCAGAAACAGAAACCAGTTTGGAAACAACCCAGCACCAGTTCAGATGGAGCAGGAATCTGCAGCTCCAAACTTTGGTAAAAGTCATGAAGAACAAACGGATGTTTATAAATGCCGGTTTTAGCCGTTTTCAAACAGTTTCTTGGAATAACTGAGTTAAATTTAGAACGACACTAAAAGAGTCAGAAATATTTTTTAAATCTATTTTTCTTGTCATCAGGTTTCGTTTTATTTTCTAATATTTTCTTCTGAAATTGTGACATTTATTAATGTATGAATAACACTATTTTTATGTTATATTTTCTTTAAATGTGACAATATGACTGTGAAAGATGACAGGCTCAATAAATTAATGATGGTAATTTTTTACTCTAACTTTACTTGGGCTACAACTAATGAATATTTTAGTAATTTATTAATCTGTTGATTATTCTGATGATTAATTGATTAGTTGGATTTTTAAAAATGGCCACATTCTGCAGATTTTTTATTTAACCACTTTTGATATTTTATACATTAGAAGTGCATTAAAATATGCAAAAATAATCAATTCAATCCCTTTTCAAATAAGCAAATAAACATTTTATTGCCTAAAATGCAACAAATGAAGTTTTTCTTTTGCATTTTTTTATATTAAATGCAATATACATATATATATTCTTACACAATTTTGGGTTAATTACTGCTCTGACTATGTTGTTCTTTTGAAACCCTACTCTATTTAAGTGATTATTAAATTAGTTGATTATTTTAACAATCGAATAATCATGATTAATGATTAATCACTACCTATCTGCTTTTGTTACTCCATTTTTTTTTTACAAATATCACCATCTCATAAAAGGAAATGTATCCATTCTTTTGTTTCATTTTTGCAAGATTTTTATGTTTTATTTTAAAACTTAGAAAAACAAAATAGTAAACAATTATCAAAAATGAGAAATTAAGTTTTTTCAAAAAGTCATGTAACATTTCTGGCTCTAATCGACTTTTATTTTGTTCTACTGAGGGTAAGAAAGGTTGCAGACGCCTGAGCAAGAGGAACCGGATTCGTCTCTGTTCACGGCAAAAACAAAACCTTCCCAAGTGTTTTTGGTTTAGTTCCTGCAGGAAACACTTGAAATAAGACAAAACTAATTTACAAGTGACTTTTCAGCTTGTTTTGAGTAAATAATGTCTTAATATTGATTCAAAAAGTACTACTAAAATAAGTGAAGTAATCTCACTTATTTTAACTTATGTGGGAAAAATGTTTTGTTCTACTGTCAGATTATTTCACTTATAACTAGAACTTTTTCAATCAATATTAATAAATTTTTTACTTGAAAAAAGCTGAAAAGTTACTTGTAAGTTAGTTTTGTCTTATTTCAATTGTACTAAAATATTTTCAGTAGAATAAATTCTCGGTAGGGTTTTGTGTTTTTGCAGTGTAGACTCACTCACCTCTTTGGTGTCCTTGGATTTACTCGGCTCCTGGTCTCCGAACCTCATCTTGGTCAGGTGGCCGACGAGCTCCGCCATGCGGCGCTGGTCTGAAACGAGCAGAACAAACCCGGTTTGACGCTGTTTACCTCCCGGGTCAGCAGCGTTTGATGCGTCCTGCTTTACCTTCCTCTCTCTGAGCGTCCTGGTTGTAGCGCAGCGAGCGAGAACTGTCCCACTTACTCTTCTGGAGGCTCACGCTACATCACACACACACACACACATACTGGTTAGCTTAGCTTCGGTTTAGAAAGGTGTTTGGTGTTCAGGTGAGGCTTACGTGAAAGGTGTGCTGTCTCTGGACTGTGGCTAAGGAAAAAAAGAAACAGCTTAGAGTAAAATATGAGAAACAGCAGATAAAGTTTTAGTTTGGGGTAAAATTTAAGCACTTTCAAGGTAAGTTTTCAAACTTTTTGGAATTAAATGAACTAATAATCACTATTATATGATATAATTTATTACTGTTAAATGTAGGGGTGGAGGATATAGAGTTAAAGTTCTATTATGATATTTTGTGGCACTATAAAAGTGAAAATAAATAGTATTTATTATTCCTTTTTTTAGATAACTGCAATCATAGCCCCACAAACACAAATGCTGCTCTTGGAAAAATAATTTTCAATTTCTTTAACATTAAAAAGTCAGATTTGTATCACTAAGTAACTGTAATATCTAATCATATTTTTTACATTTATTGTTATTTACTGATACTATTATTGCACAAACAGGGGAGAAAATAGTAAAACTAACAATTCCAACAATACAAACAGTTTTATGAGATTTTAAACGTCGTGACTGATGAATCAAAATTCTTATTATGGAAAAAAATGATCACAATAAATGATTAATGACACAATAAATGCCTGCCTCTAGTTATTAATAATGTTTTGTGATAGTATTTTACATTCTACAGTAAGTAGAAGATGAACTAAAATGTTACAACATTTTGTTTTTAAATCTCTCACATCTGAGAAAACATTAATTTAACAAAAAAAAAAATTCATTAACGTCGTTTAAAGTGTAAAATATAAAAGGATCAATAAGTAATTGAGAAATTAAGAATAACTATTTATTACATTAAAATAATCCAAACAAATTGTATTAAGGCCAATGACTTTCCTGGTCAAATTAAATTCTAAAAACAAAATATACAAAGAAAATTATTTTTAAAAAACTCCAAAAAATTTTCTCACAAAGATTTCCATTTTTTAGAAAATAACTTTGGTAATTCTGAATGGTTCCAAAACAATAAAAGTTCAGTTTGATTTAACTTCACACATTTTTTTATTAGATGTATGAAAATATCTGGTTCCAACTGTAAATAACATTTACTAGATTTAAGCTTCAAATCAAACATTAGATTGAACTTTATTACAAAACAACTGGTTGAAATTCAAGGATTTCAAGCACCATAATGAAGACTGTTAGTTGGAAATGATCCGTAAAGGAGAAGAAGAGATAAATCCATGAAATCAGCGACTTACCTTCTCAGATTTGTCTTTGCGTTGGAAGTTCGGAGAGGAAAGCTGTTTCTTCAGAGGTCTGTGGGGCTTCTTCGCCTTCTTAGCAGCTGGAAAAACCAGATAAGAGAAGAATAAACAGAATGCATCTGTCGCCACCTGCTGGCTGGAAACAGGAACTGAATAAATAAAACTGGAGATTCAGAGGAAGCAAAAAATAAAGTTATCGCAATTAATCAATTATTCGTATGACAAATTAAAATTAGTTTGACACTTTCCATTCTGATTATTAATATTTATTGAAAGGCGATTTTGTTTACAGAGACATAATTATTTATATATTTATATTTCAGTTTTATTAAGCTATTTTTGGTTGTATTATATTTTGGAGATTTAAAATATCTTCCAGTTTCAGTGCTAAGTGTGCGACAGTTTATTAGGGCTAAAGGAAGAAAAAAGCAAGGAGTAAATTTCAAGAAATTTTGAGATTAATCTCAGAAATTTTCTAGGAAAAACTTGGAAATTTCAGAGTTTGAAAAGTAAAAAAATTGGTAGAAAAAATTATGAAGTTTTGAGATTAATTTCAAATTTTTTTTAAAAGACAAGGAAACTTCTGAGCTTGAAAAGGAAAAACATGTTAAAAAAAATCTGAAATTTTCAAATTAACCTCATAAATTTTCTAGAAAAAACTTGAAAACTTCTAAGTTGGAAAAGTCAAAAATTTGCTAGAAAAGTCTAAAAAAATTTCTTATTGATCTCAGAAATTTTCTAGCAAAAATATGTAAATATATTTGTGTTTTTTTCACGTCTGGTGGTTCTGAACGGAGCAGAAAGTTTTAGTAAAATGACAGAAATTAGCTTATTTGTTATTTTTAACAAAGTCTTTCCAAAGCAGCAGTTTGTGGGTTGAACAAAAAATATTTTCCATTATTTTAAACATCACAAAATGACTTTTCTGCCAGACTTTCACCTTGTTTCTTCGACAGCTCTTCTTCGTCCCCGACCTCGTCTTCGGTGACCTCTGACCCCGTGGTGTAGTCCTCGTCCTCCGACAGGAGAGACTGCTGCCTCTGGAAAAGCAGAGTTTTAGTTTCTGACACAACAACCGTCACCAGAATCCCTGAAAACGACGAGGCGTCCTACCAGCTGAAGAGTCCAGTTCTTGAAAAGGGAAAACTGAGTGAAAAACACAAAGGAAATTGAATGTGAATCTGTAGAAAAACGAAACAAAAATTATTTTAAAGAGACGTACGGAGCTGCCGTCTCCTCTCAGAGGTCCTAGGAGTGTCGGCTCCAGGAGAGCGTTGCAGTCTGGGACTTTCTCTGCTCCGGGCGGACTCTCCTCAGAGCTGACGAGCACAAGCAGGACATTTAACTTTTATCAGAAATCAGGCAAAAATCATCAAGGCGATGACCTTTACACTGACCTTTCTGCCGGCGACGCGTTGGACAAACACACAGCGTCTCTGTGCAGCAGCAGGTCGTTAAGAGCTCTGGTCTGAGCTGCCGTCGCCTCGTCGCATTTCTCCTCATCCGGTACGTTCACGATGTGATCCCGCATCTTACAACCCTGAACGAACACACACGCCCACACACACACACACACACACACACGCCCAAACCAGTCAGCCTGATCTCTCTGATGTTAGAAAGTTTTGAATTTTCCAACACAAAACTGTTTGTGATTTTTGTTGCTAAATTATAAATTGATTCCCATATTTTGAGAAATGTAGGAGAAAATCTTTGGCCCTCTACATACACTGCAAAAACACAAAATATTCCCAAGTATTTTTGGTCTGGTTTTTAGTGTAAACATCTTAAATCGGAAACCTTTGGTATCCCAGTGGGGTCAAAGCGGAGAACCCTCTGGTTGCAGCAGGGGTATATTCCCGCCCCATGCCAGCCTTTCTCTGCCCCCATGCCGGGGTACAACACGCTGTCTGGGTGGTATTTGCATTGGGTCAGCTCTGCACAAACAAACACCTGCACAAAACACGCAGACGGGTTTTAGAGAATAGCTCATCACAGAAAACTATTACAAAAAAAGCATTTCATACAAAAATGCAGCGTGGATGGTGCAAGCTCAACGTTTTTAGTGAAAATTGCAGAAGAAGAGAGTAAAATTATGGTTGAAGAAGGTTTGGAGGTAAGGTAGGAAGGAGATTTCGAACTCCTTTCAATTCTCCTTCCAACCTAAATTCCAAACATAATAATCATTCCCACTAACTATTGTTTCTCCCGACTCTGACCTGCTGACAGCGGGAGCAGGTGAGGTAGTTGATGGTTCCCCAGATTCTCCAGTAAACGAGAACCCAGGACTTGAGCTCCTCATATAAAGCTGTGGTGTATTCATGCACATCCCAGCTCTTCTGCCTGTGAACCCAAACCACATTAATAACAACAATAAATAACCTAGATATATAACCTAAATATATATATATATATGGATATCTACATGTCCTGGTTTGATTGAGTTAACGGGATTATTCTACGACGGCAGTGCGGCTATGGATGACATCCAGCGTTGTCTGCATGCGCAAAATTTCCTTATATAAATAATAACATTCAGGGGGTCTATATTTGTAAATATAATTATGATTAAGTCAGTGCCTCACCAGCTATGAACCTCACCGCACGTCACTCATATATATGCATATATATGAAAATGTGTGTAAATAACTTAACAATTGAGGTGAATGAGGTGCAGCCTGAGTTCAGTGGTCTGAATTTACATTAGTAATAAATTGATTAATAATTAAAAGCTCTAGCCTTTGTTACATTTATTTATTTGTTTACATTTAAGTACCTTGTGTGCGTATAGATGATCTGTCCTTGGACGTCAACGTTGATTTTCCCTGGAACGCAGGAAATCTTCCTCTCCGTGTCTTTGGTCAGCAGCTTGAGGCACAAACCGCACCTGCATTATGGAGACGAAACAAAACAGCAGCACATTTCCAGAAACTCTACGACCAAGAAAAAAAACTGCAGAAGCAAAGAGGGTATACCATACCAACCTGTAGAGAGTTGAGGCGTTTCCTGGTGAATCTTTGTTCTGGTGGTTTGGATCAAACAGCCGCTCGATTTTCTTCTGAAACAGTTTGCTTTGACGCAGAAGAAGAAGAGGAGGAAAGCAGCGTTAGCTTCTAAATTAGCCACCTGTTGACACGCGGGCTGCTTTAAACTTCCTACCTCTTGAATTTATCTTTTTTGTCGCGGATGTCGTCGGCCTCGTTGTGGTTGAAGAGCTCGGCGATCCGGGTTGCCAGGTTGCTGTTGATGCAGTTCATGTTGCAGGGCGTGGCAACGATGGCGCTCATGTGTTTATGGCAGTACTGGATGCATTCCTCCACCTGAACACAGACGAAGATATTCAAACTCCTGCAGATGTTTCACCTGCTTGATAAACAAATCAATAATAAATAACTGTCTGTAGCTACTTCTATGGAGCATAACTCCTATTAATGACACACTGACTGTCATTAATACTTTAGTATTATTGTTCTAAATGAATATGAACCTGTTTTCTTTACATTATTTGAGGACTGAAATCTCTGCATCTTTTTCATTATTTTGACCATTTCTCATTTTCTGCAAATAAATACTAAATTTTTGCTTCGAATTTCAGAGACAAGTTGTCAGTAGTTCAGAGAGAACAATGTTCATTTTACTCAAACATAAACCTATAAAGTAAAATCAGAGAAATGGATCATTTTGCAGAGGCCTCTTAATTTTTCCAGAACTCCATATATAAACTCCTCAACACTTACTAACGTATCCATCTTCAAGAACTCAGAGGAGATGAGGATGGAGATCACATTGCTGGGCTCTGAAACCGACAGACACCGAACACACAAACCAAACACCACCCACAAGCAGGTGGAGAAGGTGAGCAAGCATAAAAATAAACATGAGATGTTGCTGTGCTTTTGTTTCTAATTTACCCAGCCGGGGTTTGTCCTTGTTCCCCTCTCCTGCCGAGTTCCTCCTGACGTAGTTCATGAGCCAGTCGAAGATCTGGACGTCGCAGTGGACCGAGATGTCCACCTCTTCCCACCTCTGCTGGTCCACGGATAAATACTCAGCGAAGTAGCGCATCTCTTTGACTAGAAGATCTCTGGGGCAAGTGAAATCCTGCTTAAGGTTCTTGGTCTCATCACAGACGTGGATCACCATGTTGAGACTGGAGAACAAGGATCATATTTATTGCTTGGAATACAAAACGTGAAGCGAAGTGTTATGTATAGCCGTGTTTCCACCTAATTTGAAACTGCCCCACAATAACACAACATGGTAATACAACCTGAAATGAAAATATTAGTCTCTTAACTCACTTATTGTTCATCTTATTGAGAAGGGTGGCGTTGTTTTGTAAATGTTTACTCAGGAAATTTACATATTCTGAAAGTGTTTATGGAAATAAATATAATCTTATGGCTATTTTGTAATTTAGGAGCACATTAAGAGAAAAATAGATTTTAGTTGCTTTGTCAGAAACAAAACTCGTCTTCTGGTATGAAAAATAATCCACCCATTTCTGTCAATTGTATTTATTTACTGCTTAAATTACTTTTAAATAAATAGCAATAGCTATGCTTACAAGCAAGCAAAGTCGTAAAAAAAACAAAGAACAATTCTCATTATCCGAGTCTTGAGTCCTACGTTCACGGAGTCGTTCAAAAGAATCGAATCACTCATGAACGACACATAACTACTCTCTCTAACGCTCTCAGATTATATAAGTATTCCTGACGTTTCTTTCCACTTGTATCTTCGGTTTTCTTTAAGTGACCCGGTTTTCCGTTATTATTTTTAAACACGATCCTCAGTAAGCTAGCTGTAGCGTCTGTGAAGTCATTTACCGTCGTTCACATGCAGTACCTTGCGTACCACTGGTTTTAGAGAGACTGGCACATAATGACAGATACGACTTACTCCCGTGGTTTTTGAGGTTTTTCATCCTCTTCCACTGAGACTTGCGTCTCCTTCTTCTCCAGCGATCCTCCCCTTCCAGCAGGGAGCGACTTGGAGCCTGCAGACATCAGGAGAAAAAAATACAGCAAAACATCTTGAAATGTTTCACATTTTGTCTCGTTAGAACTGCAAACGTCAATGTAATTTATCCAGGGTTGGTAAAATTTTCCCACCGCACTTTCAAGGTAAGTTTTCAAATTTTCCAGCACCACACTTTGGAGATAAAAACAATACAAAGGAATTAAAAAATATATAGGTTCAATTCACTATTACAGTGGCTTACAAAATTATTCATACCCCTTGAACTTTTATATATTTTGTTGCATTACAACTGCAAACATGAATATATTTTATTGGAATTTAACATGAAAGACTAACACAAAGTGGTATAGAAATTATATAAATAAAAACTGAAAAGTGCGGTGTGCTAAAGTATTCAGCTCCCTTTTCTCTGAGTGCAACCAATTGCCTTCAGAAGTTGTCTAATGACTGTTAATGATTAAATAGAGTCCATCTGTGTGTAATCTAATCTCAGTACAGCTGAGATTAGATCATAAATACAGCTGCTCACCTATTATGCTTAACCTTGAACAGGTTAGGATACATCAATGGTCTGTACAAAACATGTTTATTAGATTTTTGGCACAAAATAATTCTGAGATAATGAGATTTTAGTCTGCTATGTTCAAGGTGTTTTAGGGCCTCTTGTCACTCCAAATCCAAATACCACGTGTTCCAAATTATTATGCAAACTGGATTTAAGTGTCATAAAGATTAAATTTTTTGTTGTGCTATTAAATTTATAGATGATATTGTGTGTTGGGGCTCTTTGAATCACTATAATTAATTCCAGAGAGCTGGGTTGATTAGTTTGTCTGGTGAGCTTAATTAAAGGAAATGTACTTAAGAAGGATGTTCCACATTATTAAGCAGGCCACAGGTTTCAAACAATATGGGAAAGAGAAAGGATCTCTATGCTGAAGAAAATTATCAGATAGTGTAGTGCCGTATGACAAGGTATGAAAACATTAGATATTTAACAAAAACTGAAGCGTTATCGTACTGTGAAGAGATTTGTGGCTGATTCAGAACAAAGATGGGTTTGTGCAGATAAAGGCATAATGAGGAAGGTTTCTGTTAGCGTTAACTGACCTGCGACTTTGCTGCAGCTTTGACTGCCTCCTTCTCTCTTGACCACATCTCCAGCTTCCAGCAGGGCAGACAGGCTGTCAGACGGTGAGCCGCTTCCTCCTGTTAGGTCATTACACTGATAATCCACCTGGGGAAACCCCGCCGTGGCTTTCAGCTCCTCAAATCGACGGGCGCACTGTGAAACCACATCAAAGCTGCTGATTTCCTCTCATTCACTCTAATTGTTGACAAACCATGGAGCAGAAGATGGACACGGTGGATTAAATGAAGAGGAGATGGATGATGGAGGCATTCATAGTTACCCAGCAGCACTGCAGTTACCTCCTTAGGAGTGAAGCCTGGCACCAGTTTGGCCACATTCTCCCAGTTTATGGGCTGAGGAACCCCCCACAGAGACCCCAACACTATGTCCAGAACCAGGACATTGTTGTCGTAGGGGAAATTATTGTTGTCCGAACAGAAGCGACTCATCTCTACACAGACAGACGGTCGACAAACAAACAAGAAGCATTCAGTCAACAAGAACAAAACTGATCTGAACTTTCTGAAAGAAAATTAAAGAGTTTGCATTTTAAGAATTTAATATCAGAATCAGAATTACTTTATTGTCATTGTGCAAGAAAGCACAACTAATTACAAAAAATTGAGACTCTCAACAGCAGTGCAAATAAATAATATTAATTAAGTATATTTAAACAAATATAAAAAAAATATTGTAGAAAGACACAGAAACAACCAGGATGTTAAAAAAAAAACCTACTTTACTTATCCCAAAGGGAAACTAAATGCTGTCGTAACTCATCACCCAACAGTCGTTGTGGTTTGTGATGCTGTGGGAAGGATCTCCAGTAGCAGTCAGTCTCGCAATGAATGTGAAATGGCCTCTGACTGAAAACTGTTGCTGTATGACATGCTAACCGCTCAATTTAACCGCAGAAACAATATTCCACAGTAATGTTCTGGATGACACAATCAGGTGTTGACAAGCACTGCTAATCCACCTCATTTGCTTTTGCTGCTCCTTTTTAAATCTCCGTTTGGCCGTTTGGGTAGAAAGCTGGGCAGAGAGATGTTGGAGTTGAGGATATTATGACCAATGGACGAAATGGCTTGAACTTTTTTCTTCTCTCTCTGCTCTTTAGTTCTGCTCTGCATCCATGAAGCCTAGATATTATTTTATCTTTTTTGTTAAGAAAAATCTACATTTTCGAAAAATGTAGTCTTCATAAACAGCACATTTAATGAATTATTAAAATCGATTTATCGTATAGCCCTAGATTAAACCAAAAAGTGAGTTTTGGGTTTACATTCTACAAAACAACCCTACATTGCCAAATGAACACCAAACTCCCAGTAGTGGCAGAATCATGCTGTGGAGTTAAACTTCCTGCATTCCAAATACTGATCACTTGTGACTTGAAGTTAAAGTTTTAACCACCTAGCCAGAGTCTAGAAGTACAGTAAATCTAAAAGACATTATTTAGATATATAAATATATATATATATATATATATATATATATATATATATATATATAACCTTTAAGGTGGGACGTATCCAGTACAATTTAGGTGAAAAATATCT